>OU824201.1:810147-1075147 GCA_917499995.1 Ichneumon xanthorius | reverse complement strand
TTCCCGAGCCTTCACCGTTGATAACGTAATAGTCCTGTAGCAGCTTCTGTAATTGTTCGTACGTACTCTGCATATCTGCGGAGCGTACTTGCAAACTATTCGCACACACCACTTCAATTATTCTACAGGAAAATTCTTCTCCCACAACACCGTTTTCGTATCGCGGATACATTATCGTAAACTCCGGTGCACTTAAACAAATTCGCGTTAAAGCTGTAAAAAACACGGCGCAGCGAGAAATGACGTACGCGATACGAACTCCGAAGAAAGACTGTCGACAAAAGACGCTTGACACACGTCCGCGGGCTGCATCATCCGCGAGGCGAACGCAGACCCGTGAATACACGGTCAGCAGTATTGCACGCGTTCCTCGCGGTTATCTGAACGCGTGGGAACATGCATGCTGTGAGCGCGATACGCCGTCGACGAAGGTCGCGCGCTCGACGGCACGTGTCCCCAAGCGCGAGCCGCTCGCCCCCCCCCCCCTGCGAGCGCGCAGGAAGTCGCGAATGCACCGTCTGCAGTATTGCAGACGTTCTTTCAGGTTCACGGTCAAACGTGATACGACGCATGTGTATAGGTAATGGATGAGTTTAGTCAACCGGATGAAGCGTTCATACGAGAACCGGATGAAGCATTCATATGACACTACGGAATCAAACCGTGGGTAAATCTTTTATACGGAGCTGTCTATACCCGTATCATATATCTCGCGGAATATCGTGAGAAATTTTATTTGCATGCTCGCGATCACGCGTTATTATAGGTATGAAAAAAGTCCAAATCAATTAAATTTTGAACATAAGTCTTTATGCTACGGAGCCGTCACATATCACTCGGAAATATAGAATTGAGTAAATCGGCTGGTCAGTCATAAGACAACCAACGAGAGCTCTACATCGCCGATTGATAATGACAGATTACGCAGTTCGCGCGAGTATTCGCGGCTTTTTAAAATTAGTTAAGTTGCGCAGTATTCATCTCAGACGCCGCTGCAATGATCAGTGGTGCGAAGAGTTACGGGATTTATCGGGCGAGAGACTTTTAAGCCGCCTACGATATATTATATGGTGGTCACCTCTACGTGCTATCGCCATAGCATATAATAGAGGTATATTAAACGGACAGGGCGTGGTAATGTGTGTGTTTAAGGAGTTGCAACGCCGGGGCCTAGAAGACGCCCCATGCATCAGGGGACTTGTTGCTGAAGCCAGAGGTAGGTGTTTCATGCACAGCAGATAAATAGATAAATCTGCCTTATATATGAAATAATATTTAAAAAATTTTATTAATTTTCATTATTTGATTTTTCAAACAAATATTAAAAAAAATTATTAATTTTTAATTGACGTGCCAGCCTCAGTGAATAATCGAGGTGCTAATTACTGTGCCCTAAAGCCACACCTGTCATACAGTGGTTGACAATCCGTACACTCATTGGCCGCGCAGTTATTGTCCGGGTGCCAATGACTGTGCCATGCGATTACCGCTACCGCACAGTTATTGGCCATCCCGCCCAGTCATTGGCCACACAGTTATTGGCAGGGTGCCAATGACTGTGCCATGTGATTATCGTTACCGCACAGTTATTGGCCATCCCACCCAGTCATTGGCCACACAGTTATTGGCAGGGTGCCAATGACTGTGCCATGCGATTATCGTTACCGCACAGTTATTGGCCATCCCACCCAGTCATTGGCCACACAGTTATTGGCAGGGTGCCAATGACTGTGCCATGCGATTATCGTTACCGCACAGTTATTGGCCATCCAATTCAGTCGTTGGCCACCCAGTTATTGGCCACATTTTTATATACACTCAGCGGTGCGCTATGACCGCTAAACATTCAAAAAAGTATACTTTTAGCCTCAAAGCAAATTGACTTTTTCGGTAAACAATTTAAAATATAAAATAATAAAAAAAAAAAAAAAAAAAAAAGTCTTGGCGGAGGATTCGAACCCGCGTCTCCTGGCGAACGTCACTTAAATCAGACTTCACTATATTATACGCGAAATATTCAAAAGAAGTAGACAAGTACGCTCCAAACATAAAACTGTTTCTAAAATGTCTCGAAAATTATTTTCAAAATTGTTTTCGAAAATTTTTGTCCTTTTTTCGAAAATTGTTTGTGCAGTGATTAACGTTTATATTATCACATAATTATAGCCTATCGTGAGCTTATGGATGCAACAAACGAAGAAGAAGAAACGCTCAATGAAGCAACTCGTGCTATTGAGGAGACGGAGGCGCTGGATCTTCGCATGCAGACAGCCCTCGACGAAGCAACGCGTGCTATAGAAGAAGTGGAGATAGCTCTTCACACACAGAGAGCCGTACAACGTAAGTATGCAAAACAAAAAATTATTCGCATCGGGGACATTACATTAAAAATAAATAAAAAAAAAAAATTGCAGGTCCGCTGTCAGAGAATGGCGTCGATATTGCTCGTACTGCGGACGTGATAGAACAGCCACAGCAAATACAAGATATCCCGTTAAACCGTAAGTGTTCGACAATAGATATAATTTGTACCACACAAAACGGCTATTTATACTGATAGTTTTTATTTTTCAGCGCCGGTAACAGGGAATTGCGAAGTAGCCGATTCGACGATAACGCTTTCCAGCGCAGCCGACGACGAGCCTCAGTCTGATTCTATAGCAGATAATGGGGAGGCCGTGTCGGGATCATCAGGTCTAGAGGGCCTAGAGGGCACCCCCAATCAATTGTCTAATAACATCGCTGATGAATCATTAGAAGCCAGCCAGTCCGCGAGCGTGGAACTACAACAGGTTATAGATCTTCCCGAAAATCAACTAGGCCTCCATGGAGGGCTGTGGCCGATTGAAGGAGAAGAAGAGGAGCAATATTTTCAGAGAATCGGTTGCTGGATTCAACAACTCCCGGATGATAACTCAGGTAATCATTTTTTACCCCGATCCTAAGATTTAAAAAAAAAAAGTAAGTAGAGTATTTTTTGTGATACAGGGACTTCAGCAACCCGCTTTATTGATGAAGATACTTTATAAACGTATCAGATCTCAATCGAGGTACTACTGACAACTATCTCTAATTTTCAATAGCGTTTGACCTCGACAAAATTCCAGATGCTCATATGTGTTTTCTTTTTGCAGAAACGCAGGTAGGAGCTGGAAGACCACGAAATGCTGCTAGGAACGAGCCGTTTGGAGACGTACAACCACCCGGGGATCGCTTAGAAATACTTCAAAATATCTCACGTTATTTTAGACGCTTTAAGCTTAGGGGTCGCGAACTGACAATACGTGTTCGCCAACCACCCTCAGGAATAAACGTTATGGACTGGCTTCAAGGGGCTTTTCGCGATTTATTGACACAAATAACGACCAATTGCGAGGGTGGCGATTATGCAGGCATTTCGTTCACATCAAGCAGCCTGACGCAGGGGCCTGCATGGCTTTCTTTCCGGCCTGTTCGGGACTATACGTTCAAAGACATATGGGGATTAATAGCTAGCGTCGCTCAAAGCGCAGCATCTATGAATATTGATGATACGTGTAATATTAAAGCGTGCATTGTCAAGGGTGTCGAGGGTAGGGGTAGAAAAGGTCTTACGTACGAGGGTGTCGCGAAAAAATCTATTCTAACGATCCGGAACGACGATCGGTTGTGTTTGCCTCGCTCATTAGCAGCAGCTCTAGTATACGCTGAACGTGGTGAGATACGATCAGGAGATTTACACTCCGAGTGGCAGCGCATTAGGCAGACAAACGGTTCATTACAAAGAGAGAGAGCGCTCGAACTTACCAGAGCTGCAAATGTCAATATACCGAGAGACGGATGTGGCGTACATGAGATCGCGCTCTACCAAGATCATCTGGCACAGGACGGCATAGCGATTGTAGTTTTTGAGTTTCTGACTTTAGGCCGTCGTAAGAAAACAGCTCTATTCAATGGCACACAAAAAGTTTTAGAGTCTGCAGGAGAAATTCGGCATACTCTGTACATCTTATATTACGAACGCTCGCATCATTTCGAGCCAATTCTCAATCTCAGGGCAGCCGTCGGTAGCTCGGGGTTTTGCACCGTTTGCAACACATTATATCGCGTGTTTAATCATCGATGCTCGAAAGCACAATGTTCACGGTGCGGAGCAACACCACCATGTGACGTCAGTTCAAGCGAGGCAATCAGGTGTGTTGCATGCAATCGCGACTTTTTCGGAGAGCAATGCTTACGAAATCATAGAACGGGTAATGTAAATATGAACGGAGGCCTCGGTAGAAAACCTTCTGTTTGTGAATCCCTTCATCGCTGTCGCAAGTGCTTCCAGACAGTAAGACCTTTGGAAAAAAAAGGAAGCATGTATGCGGCATAGGCTTCTGCAAAATATGTAGAACGGTGCAGCCGTTTAATCATCTGTGTTTTATCCAACCAATACGGGGCGGCTCTACAGATTCGAAAAATATCTTTATATTCTATGATTTTGAAACGCAGCAGTGCACATCTGTGAAAGGCGACGTGAGCACATTCGTTCACGAACCGAGTCTCTGTGTTGCCCAACGCGTTTGTTCAATGTGTTGTAACAATGATTCTATAGCCGATCCGTGCGAACATTGCGGCATCCACGAATTCGTATTCAAACATAATCCCGTGGGTCAGCTTGTGGAGTTAGCTATGCAGACTGTAGGAGGGTTTTCGCGCACGATTGTAATCGCTCATAACGCAGGAGGGTTTGACGCGCAATTCATTCTACGCTATCTAATTGAGGAGAAAAAAACGCGACTTCCCTCGCTGATAATGAATGGCACGAAGATTATTACAATGAGGCTTGGACAATTAGTGTTTCTTGATAGCTTGCACTACTTTCATATGCCTTTGAGCGCGCTACCCAAGGCCTTTGGGCTAACAGGTACGATTGTGAAAGGAACTTTCCCACATCTGTTCAATATTCCGGAAAATCAAAATTATGTGGGGCCCCTGCCTCCTCTAGAGTTTTATTCTCCCGACACCATGCGTACAGCGGAGCGCGAGAAATTACTTGCATGGCATCGCGAGCTGCAAGACGCCAATTATCTGTTCGATTTTGCGAAAGAAATTGTCAGCTACTGTTCGATGGATGTTACTATATTGAGACGCGCGTGTATGGCTTTTCGTGATATGTTCATAACCAGTGGTGGTGTTTGCCCTTTCAATGAGAGCACGACGATAGCATCAGCCTGTTTTCGTATTTTTCGAAAAAATTTTCTGAACAACGACACGATTGGTATTATTCCGACAACCGGGTACAGATGGGCTCACAATCAATCACAAAAAGCAGTGTCGTGGCTCGTGTGGATGGAGCACTCGCTCGGTCATAATATTATTCACGCAGGCCGGTCGCGCGAATTTAAACTACCGCAGAATCTATTGGTAGACGGCTACTACGAGACCCCTGACAATGCACATGTATTACAGTTCCACGGCTGCTACTGGCACGGGTGTCAGCGCTGTTTCCTCGTGAATAGGCATCGTCGGCAAAGCGACGGAGTGTCAATGGACGAGCGTCTAGAGAAAACTATCGCAATAAGTAATAGAATCCGAGCGTCTGGTTACATGCTAACGGAAATTTGGGAATGCGAATTTGACGGTATGTTAAAACAAAATGAGGAAATGCGCGCATTCGTGGAGAATCACGCTTTAGTTACACCACAGCCCCTCAACCCTCGCGATGCGTTCTTCGGTGGCCGTACAGAAAACATGGTAACGCTCTACGACATAAAAGATACAGAGCAGATAAGATACGTGGACGTTTGCTCGTTATACCCATACATTTGTAAGTATGGTAAATACCCCGTAGGCCATCCGAAAGTTTATGTGGGTGATGAATGTATGGAGCTGACGGGTCCTGATAACACTGATCTCACGCGTATCGAAGGGCTTGTCAAATGTACTGTATTGCCGCCGAGGAATCTTTATCACCCTGTACTGCCAGTGCGTATGCATCATCGTCTGTTATTCGCTCTGTGTCGTAGTTGTAGTGAGGCTATGAGTCTGGTAGAGTGTACACACGACGATCCTGCAGAGAGGGTATTCGAGGGTACGTGGGTGGTCGACGAATTGCGAAAAGCTGTGTCGTGTGGGTACGAAATCACGTGTATCTCTGAAATCTGGCAATACGAGATAACACAATATAATAGAGATACGAGGGAGGGGGGCCTTTTTGTAGAGTACATTAACACGTTTTTAAAAATCAAACAAGAAGCCAGCGGATGGCCCGAAAGCAATATGGAGGAGGACTCTGTCGCACAAGAACGGTATCTCACTGATTTCGAGCAGTCTGAAGGTATTAAGCTGGATCGTGGATCTATAGCGAAAAATCCGGGGTTACGATCGGTGGCTAAGCTCTGCCTGAATTCATTTTGGGGAAAGTTTGGGCAGCGGGAAAATCTACCGCAGACTGTGATAGTTTCATCGCGTGAAAAACTCATGGAGTTGTTGACGAATCCCGAATACGAGATCACGGGTATTCTCCCTGTAAATAATCAAATACTATATGTGAATTATATTAAAAGTGACGATGCTGTGATACCTTCCGGTATAGCGAACACTGTTGTCGCGGCGTATACGACAGCTCAGGCCCGCTTAAAGCTGTACAGTTACCTCGAGCGCTTGGGTCGTCGTGCATTGTACTGTGATACGGACTCTGTAATTTACGTGACAAAGAATGAGCCGGGCGAATACGAACCGCCTATTGGCCAACTTTTAGGAGATTTAACCGATGAGCTGAGTTCTTACGGCTCCGGTAGCTATATCAAGTCGTTTATTTCGGGTGGCCCTAAATTTTACTCGTTTATAGTACGTACTTCTGACGGTACGGAGAGCGAGGTTTGTAAAGTCAAAGGCATAACACTAAATTTTGCAAATAACTCACTGATCAATTATCAGTCGATACGTTCCTTTGTAATGGGCGAGAGAGAAGAACCAATTGTACTGCACTACAATGCGATTAGGCGTACGGCGTTTCATCACGTGGTCACACGGCCTGAAATAAAATCTTGTAAACCGTCGAGCGTCAAGCGAAGACGCGACGGCGAATACGGCTCTCTACCTTATGGCTACAAAAGTTAAAAATATTTTATCTTCATGTAAAAAATATATAACTGGGAAATAAAGGCTTTATCATCAACAGCAGTATCGAAATTTGATTCAATCATCGATATGGACGTGAGGTGGAAACATCCCTGGACGGCTATGGTTTGTGGTCCGACCGGTTGCGGTAAAACATATTTTGTGAAAAAGTTTTTAAAATTCATTTCGCGTATGAACAGCGAGCCGTTCGAGAGAATTATTTTCTACTATTCCGAATGGCAGCCAGCATACGCCGAGTATGGAGCATCGATCGAATTTCATGAAGGTTTGCCGCAATCTGCTGATTACGCGAATGATCCGCGTGCTAAGCTCATAGTTATCGACGATTTAATGCGTGAGGCATCGAACAACAGTGTTATTGACTTATTCACCAAAGGCAGTCATCATAAAAATTTGAGCGTTATTTTCATAACGCAAAACTTATTCCACCAAGGTCACGGCCAACGAGATATCTCACTGAACGCTAATTATATCGTTGTCTTTAAAAACCCTCGTGATCGTGCTCAAATACAGCACCTGGCGCGTCAGGTATATCCGGAAAATCCCCGTTTTTTGCAAGAGGTTTATCATGACGCGACGTCGAAGCCACACGGTTATTTGTTGCTGGATTTGAAACAAGCAACACCTGATAATTGTAGATTTCGCACCTGCATCTTTCCCGACGATCCCCATCATTTTGTGTACGTGCCGCGAAAGAAATTAAAAAGCAGCTGTACTTCCGGGGAGCTACCAGTTTTGCGTTTATGATGACGAATAACGGATCGCTACGCTATAAAAAGAACGTTGCGATATCGACTGCCCTTGGGTATTCCAGCAAGGAACAATGTAAACCAGATTCAAACGTTAATCGCTGTATTGTCGATTGCGTATTGTACATTCTTCGTAACAACGCGCCTCTAAAGGCTTCGGGGGCGCCACGTAGAAAAGCAGTGATTTGCCCAAATAATTATCAGTTAACCTCTTGTAATGGCCCGTGACGGATCACCACTCTGCAAGAAGCACATTGCGATATTGCGAGCCCTTCAACATTTCAACAAGGATCAACGTGAAGCCTTTTTACGTAAAGCAGATCCTCATATAATACGGTGCATCTGTGAGTGCGCATTGAACATTCTTCATGGTAATGTACCTCTGAAGTCGAACCAGAGGAAAAAACTACGTCCACACGCGTCTGTTCTTCGTCGCTTAGCTGCAAGAAAAGGCTGTTGGAAGAGTAAAAAGCGAATCGTCGTTCAGAGTGGTGGATTCCTGCCTCTTTTGCTT
Organism: Ichneumon xanthorius; assembly: GCA_917499995.1. NCBI lineage: Eukaryota > Metazoa > Arthropoda > Insecta > Hymenoptera > Ichneumonidae > Ichneumon > Ichneumon xanthorius. Next base: position 1,066,774 of record OU824201.1, on the reverse strand, counting down.
GCACCAATTTTGGGCACCGTCCTGTCAAATTTGATTGGTGGGCGCTGATAATGGAACACGCAAGAAAAATGGTACTAGTGCCGGAGGAGAATCTATTACAGATGAGCACACAAAGTATCCGACAGCCTGTTTTTGGCGCTGACGTGACGCATTCGTCAGAGGCACAAGCTATTGGAGCCACCTTGAGTAGATTGGACGCTGAAATGAACGAAATCTTGAATTCTAATAAATATAAGGATGAGAGAGAAAAGTGGACCGCATATCTGACTGTACTACAACGCTATCTTCATTTTGTCGATGGCGAGCGATCTCATCAGCAGCTTGATCTCATGAAAACGAAAGTACCCGCTTTGAAGGAGGAGGAGGTGGTGGTGGGTGAAAAAAAGACTCCTCTCCAGGCATGAATGATTCCATCATAATTGAAAGTGTACCACAAAAATTTCGGCACAAAGCGAAACTTCTACTGCGTCGCTTGCGCGATGCACCGTCGGCAAATTTTTCCTGGAATTCCGCAGGAACCGTTTCTATCGAGGGAAAACCAATCAAGGATTCGAATATTGTTGATCTCGTGAACGATGCTATGCGAACAAGAAAAGTCCCAAAACCAGCGGGACGCAAAACCTTCGCAAATTTTTTAAGAACGATACAAACACCTCGAGAATTTGTGGGAAATGAGGAGTTGTGGGCGGAATCAAGGGCCAATTCAACATTACGGGTGCATCCAAGTGGCAGCAGTGTAGCCGAGGATATCAACGATACCAGCGAACAGTCTTCGTACTACAGCGACGATAAGAGCACCGACGGTGGACACAGTGTGCAGAGGGGCTCTGGTAGTTATAGCAAGAAAAGACGTGTAACCTGGGCTAAACTTAAATTATAAACATGAAAATATTGGAAAAAGTGTACTTTGACCCCTCCCACGAAGCATCATTTTCGGGCAGTGCCAAATTGCTGCACGCGGCTCGGAAGAAAAAAATCTCCGGCAAAAAGACACTACAGTGGCTTGAGTCTCAGGATGCTTACACAAAGCACAGACCTGTGAGGCGCCACTTCCCTCGGCGTTTTTACAATGTGCGCAACATTGACGATGTTTGGGAGGCTGATCTTGTAGATCTTCGCTCTATCAAGGATTACAACGATGGTTATGTTTATCTTCTCGTAGTCATAGATGTTCTTAGTAAATACGCATGGGTGGAGCTTCTACACGATAAGACAGCTACGACTGTGACTAAAGCATTTACACGTATATTATCACAAAAAGTCAGTAATGGTAGATCACCGATTTGTCTCCAGTCGGATAGAGGTAAGGAGTTTATAGGTTCCGCATTCCAGGCTTTCTTGAAGAAGAAGAACATTCAGTTTCGCGCTGCAAGAAACCCCGATATAAAAGCCGCTGTCGTGGAGCGATTTAATAGAACTCTAAAAGAAAGAATGTGGCGGTATTTCACGTACTCTAGAGAGAAACGTTACATTGACGTTCTGCAAGATATCGTCTCGGCATACAATCATGCGCAACATAGCAGTATAAAAATGGCTCCAGCCTCTGTGACGCTTGCTACAGCCGCTAGGGCTCGGGCTAATCTGGCAGAACGATACAAGGAGCCGGAACATCCCAGACCTCCTAAATACAGTGTAGGTGATATTGTACGCATCAGTAGTGCAAAGGCAGCCTTTGCAAAAGGTTACGAGAGTGGCTGGAGCAGCGAACTATTTAAAATACACCGTGTATCATACACCAGACACCCTGTGGTATACATCTTGCGTGATCTTCAGGACGAGGATATCGACGGTATCTTTTACGAGTCTGAATTATCGAGAGTGCGAACGACCGCCGCTCAGTCCAAGAAAAATAAGAAAGGAAAATCAAAATGAAAGACGAATTTTATATTGTTTTACCTAGCAACAGCAGTATGGGGTATTACCCTGATAATAAGACAACGCGATACACTACGCATTTACCGCAGTGCTTGACTTTGCACGGTGGCTGGACTGTTTCTTTAGCTGAAATACAAATACCCCTGACGATGATGCATGTACCACCTGAGGGTGAGCAGAATTTTATCAGCTTTATAACTAATGCGGTGACGCCTGGCACGGGTGTTGACACCGACTATAAAGAAGATCGAGTCTCCATACCGCCAGGTGTGTACCGTAGTGTAGATGAATTACTCGAAACAATTAACGATATACCGCGTGTGTCAGGCCACTTGAAGTTTCAATGTGGGCGCAATGGATACGTGACAGTAACCCGCATTTGCAATAGGTGTACGAATTTGAAACACTCTTTCTTTTTTTCCGACGTATTGAACAAGATTTTAGGATTCTCCCATAACCACGGTGTCGTCGTTCGAAGTGACGCGAAGTACATTGACCAGCGGCCGGCCGGTCTAACGAACGGGCTTCCTAATACGCTCTTCGTTTATACCGATATCTGCGAGCCATACATCACCGGAGATGTGCACTCACCTCTGCTGCGGGTAAAAAATGCATTAATGACCAACTGATGTATTTGAAACATCATACTTGTAAAAAAAAAATGGTATGCTTCAAAGGGATAAGACGATGTGAAAGACCCTGATAGAATTTCCCGCGGTAGGTCAGTAAAAAATCGCTTCTCCTATTTGCTCAGACAGTGTCGATTCTTTGGAAAAAAAATGAGTTTTCCTATTGATAGATGGATGCGTCTGAAATATCACGATTCAGGAAAAATTGGGAAGGCAATTTTTGACAGACCGTCTTTAATCAGTTGTGTGAAATTTTATGTACTCTTTGCAGCAATCTACTGGCCCAGTTTCAAAGGGAGGAGACTCAGTTGTTCGTGCTCAGGGTGATGGCCGGTCTCGTTATTCTTTACGATCATGTTCATCCGCAAGGCGCCTTCGTCAAGGGTTCGAACGTCGATGTGAGTTATCCGAGAGACGAATCAAAGAATTTCACAGGCTTGAGAGTAAATTTTTTTTTTCTTTTCAGGTAAGGGCTGTGTGCAAACTGCTCAAGGACCAGCCACCGTGCAAGAGCGAGGGTCTGCTGAACGCACTGCGTTACACGACGAAACATTTGAACGAGGACAACACACCGAAAAATATAAAAAAATTGTTGCCGGCATGATTGCCGAGGCAGCGCGGCTGCTGCATAAGAAGTTGAAGAGAATTTAATTAATCGCCTCTGACGATTTATCCTCGATCTTCGTGACTAATTGCTGTACCTTTGAGGGACAAGACTTGCAACTCCCACACACCAAGGACCTGCCGACAAACTGCCCATGTGGTAATAATAAAAATACACGTCGAAGGTCAGAAATCGATTCCTTCGATACATTTTCTCGCGATCGATGACGAAAAAAAAAGTTGGCTCGACGCCGCACGGTTAATCGATTTTGGCTGAACTGGTTCGAAAGAAAAAGAAATGTTCCCGTCGCACCGCGTTACCATCCGAACCCCCCCCCGGTAATTTGGTTGTCGGTAATACAAATTATAATAACAAGAATATTAATCGATTAAGTCGAATTGACGAAGCAAGTTGTTGCGAATTTAGTCTATCTCTGTTGCCAGCGCACTGGACTGCGAAGATGAATTTTTAACGATGTTAATAATGTTAATATTTTTAACGAAGATAACTTAAGTCGTCGACCTAATGTATGCGAATGTATTTACCGTCGAATCTTTTTAGGTTTGCTAAGTGCAAACAAAAGCTTCTGTTCGGCGGCGCCTTCGTCGGGGCAAGCAACGAGCATAAAGTCGTCCAAACATCCGCCGAATGTTACGATGTTCGCGTAATTGTAACGACACATAACATTTGCCTCTCCTCTACCTGTGATACTGACGAGGGTCGTACACTTCGGTTGTCCGAGCTTTGCTGAAACAGACAATACATGGCATGATTGTGATCAGGATCGGCAGCTCTCGGTAGGCCAAAGTAGCAAATCTTAAGGGTGCACGTAGTATCGAACAAGAGATTGCTCGGCTTGAGGTCTTCGTGCAACACGTTTGACGAGTGTATGAACTTTACAACCCAGAGTTCTTTGATAGAAGAAGTGACATATGTGATGGTTATTGATTGCCTATTGAACATTATTCTTTATCTTTATCCTTGATTTCTATACGACTTTGTCTATATATTTATTAATTAATTTTTAGGCTCACCTGAATTTTCGACAACTTGTACTAATCAGTTTCCATTAAACATTGAACGATGTTGACATCTCTCATTTCATCTGTGGAAGGCGCCCTCAATACATCTCGGATATTTATTATCTGTATTTTGACGATTACATGATAAATGTAATAAATATAAATGCGCGTCCCGTCAGGCTTTGCAATGTAGCACCACTTATTGTCAAATACATTCTTAAATAAACGATTGATGACCAAATGTTTTAATTAGTCTACCAATCACTACTAAACGACCACCAATCAAATGGTATTAATTGCAAATTTATTAATTATAGTTATATGGCTAACTTTATGGAGCTGTCACGTACCATATTTGTACGGTAAAGATCCGATCAAATGACCGGTCACATTTACCGCTCTCAGACGGAGGTCTTTGTGGATGCGTCTTGAGTTTTCAACTCCGAGCACCTTCAAAGTAGTCTTTGACAGCTGACCGGAATAGAATTTGACAGCTGACCGGAATAGAATTTGACAGCTGACCAGATATGTGCGTGAATGTGAATGAATGCGCATGGAACAGCTAGTTCTACTTGTCGCTTACAAGCAGATTATTCAGACCCAAGCTTTCCAATGGGCCTAATTACAATCATAATCGTCCAGCGGTTCCCGAAATGTGGTGAAGTGAACGTGAAATACGGGTGTGAGGTAAAAAATCGATTGTGTGTGAGTTTACGCGATAATTTTAATTTTCGGACGGCTCGATTTCGTCAACGAAGACCTGGTGAGTTTATTTTATCGTCTCATATTTTTTTTAAATTTTTTATTTTTGGTTGGGATTAACCGCACTTTTCTCTTTTTTTGTTACTAATTTTTTTTTTACCCTAACCTCAAATCAATAAAAAAAATAATAAATACATAAGTAGAATTAATTAATGAGTATCAACTTACTTAAAATATACTCACATAGTCTGTTATATTTGTTTATTTGTTGTTTATTTGTTGTTTCAGGATTTCGACAAGGAGGAAATCGTCGAGGACAATTTCGACGACGAGGAGACTGTCAAGGACGGTTTTGACGAGGAGGAGACCGTCAAGGATGACTTTGACGAGCAGGTTACCGTCGAGGATTTCTCCGAGGAGGAGGAGACCGTCGAGTTTCGACAGGGAGGAGACTATCGAAGATGATTTCAACGTGGAGGAAACTACAGTCGTGATCTCAACGAGTTACTCGAGGTAAGTTTCGGTTGTTGTATTTATATTTTTTATATTTACAGGCTTATTAGGAACCTATTGTGAAGTATCGCTAAATAAACCCGTGTTTGTGGTGTTTCAGTTGAAGAGACGAGTGGGCTTTGAAAACACCAAGAAAGACCTCGAAGCATGGAACGCCATTGTGTAGAGGAACAGAACAGCGGAGTCGCTGAGCTTCCCTCTGAATCAACTGTCTATGAGGCCAGAGCCGATCAATGAGTTTACAAAGAGATTCTGGCTGCAATTGGATCTGGAGAAGGAGTTGGCTGCTCTGTCGCCTCCCAAACCTGTGGAGGAAGAAAAAATCGACGAGTTTCCTGTCACGCTTGGAGAAATAATGCAGAGGAGAAAAAACGCGGCGAGATTTCGCGCGCAACAGGTGACCACATAAATATAAAAATTTTACAAAATTAAACAATCGAAACTCAATTTTATCCTTTGCAGAATACTTAATGGATAATTGCTCCGAAGTCTCTGGAAATCGACGCTTTGGATGAATCGATGGAGGACAAAATGATAAGCCGAATAGATACGAAATTAAAGAGCGTCAAGAGAAAACTGGCAACGAATGCGACGGCCTACGATAAGTGCATCGCAGCGCAAGAGGCCAAACGTACCAAGGAAGAATACTCGGCAGATTTGTCCTTCAAGAAGCGGAATCTTCGGCCCGATTTGGATGAAGAGATGGAAGAGTCTACGGGCATCTCGGGCAATCAAGCCATCAGGAAATCAGTTTTGCAGAATCGCAATCATCGGAAAAACTTTCTAGCACAGAAATTGATCCGAATAAGTTTATTAAAGTCAAGCCGAAGCATTTAAAGAATCCATTGCCGGATACGATCACCGGCGGGGACGAGGCTTTGGACGATAGCGAGGGAGAGGGCCAGCAGCATAATATAATAAGCGAAGCTTTTGCCGATGACGATGTGGTCGACGAGTTCAGGAAGGAAAAGGCCGAAGAGGTAAATGTCGTTCATTTATTTATTTTATCCTTTATATGAACTTAGAATTCCCTGTGAAAGATATTGAATGCGTCAATTTCAGACTGCTGCTTTTCTTTCGATAGCTCGAGGGGAGCAACCGCGCGGGACGCACTTGTCACGGACGTCGTTGACACTGATAGACGATTCAGTCGTAAGATTCTCATCGTCGACGACGGAATGGCTACGATTGACATGAAGAGCCTGAGCGACGCCGAGGTCGAAAAATTCTTCGATTCTTTCGACACCGTTCTGACAGATTGCGACGGTAAGAAAATCATTTTTTGTTTTATATTTATAAAAAATACAAAAAAACTTTTGCACATTTTTCATCGTCGACATTTCGGTTTCAGGTGTTCTCTGGTTTCACACCAGCGCACTGCCCAACGCCGCCAATGTCATGAACGCGTTTCGCGATCTCGGAAAAAAAGTTTTTTACGTAACGAACAACAGCACGAAGACTCGCGAGGAATTCGGCGAGAAATGCGAAGTTTTGAATTTCGTTGCCATGCCGGGAGGATATTTTGTGCACCGCGTATCTGACTGCTTGCTACCTTCGCGACATGAACTTCAAGAAGAAAGCCTACGTCATCGGCTCTACGGGTGAGTCGTGAGTAAAAAATATTATTATTTTTTTCCACATTTTTTTTATTGCATTTTTTTCTTTTTTTCATTTGACTAAATGTATTTTTGTGGAGCCAGGTATAATGAAGGAGCTGGACCGCGTGGGCATTAGTCACATCGGCGTCGGCCCGGATCCTGTGCTGAACAACTCGCCTTACGAGGTGTTCAAAATAGTGAAAAATAAGAAGAAAATAATAAGATTAATATTAAGAAGATAATAAGAATAATAATAAGAATAGTAATATTATTATTGTTTATTAATAATTTTCTTCAGGCACGGGGAGTCTTGTCCGCTGTATAGAGACCTGCGCAAAGCGCAAGGCCGTGGTGATGGGAAAGCCGGAGACCTGCGTGGCCGATATGCTGAGGAAGCATCACAAGATAGAGCCGAAGCGCACCCTGATGATAGGCAGTTTTCGAGGACAAGGCAGCGGTAGGCAAACACATCGCTGTACACGGTGTGGCTTTTCTTTAAAGGAAGGAATTCGAGGCCCAGAAAGCTCTGAAGTCGTCGGAGAAAAAAGCGAACCGCCGGACAACAGAAATGCGTCTGCGAACAACGTTACTGACGACAGGAAGTCTGCAACGAAAAACGATCTCTTCACCGTGGGGATGACGGGGACGTCGTAAGCTGTATTGCTTCCAGGTCGGTTTTCGAGAATGTATTGAAAAAAAAACACAATTCGCGCGAACGACCACTAATCATTTAATGAATTTTATGTTTTTTTTTTTACCTACGATACCTCCACGATTGGAGCTGTATAAATGAATTCTACTGTTGTTCGCCGTGAATGTTTTGATGTGCTTGTAAAAAAATAATTTTGCACGGTCCGAAGTTGATACGCGCAATAAAAAAAGTGTTGATCGAATAGAACGATAATCGATGTATTTTTATATCTGCGCGATAACCGCGAAATACAAATAAAAAATATTGGCGATTCAGTGCGATCGATTAATCTCTCAACTTCCATATTAATATAGATATATCTTTATGTTTCTCTTTTCGTGGATTGTTATCTTATACCGGATATTATTGCAGACATTGCTCGTTATTGCTGCCGAGGACGTACTTAGCAACTAATAATCTTTGACACACGCATAATATATAAATTATAATGACACACGTAGAGATAGAATGGACCCGACATGATCTGGTGGCTCTGTGATTGAGGGGCAAGTATTTGGTTCTAATTGTTTTTTTCGTTCTGTTTTACGAATCGGTAACGATGCTCCATTGGTCCCATGAGATTCTATTATATTCATAAATCATATATATTTTTTCATCTGTATATATTTTTTTTTCTTAGACGGAAGTCACTAGATCAAGCTCCCGCTCCTCCGTCGATAGTTCATAGGTCGTTGTCGAACGTCACTGGGGTTTCGCTTACGGTGAAGTGAAACACGTTCTCTGTCGCTCTCTTGCTCTACCGTAACACCAACGCCGCTATCTCTCTCATACTCCCGGCTCCGTCGCGTGACTTTCACTTCACCTTAAGACCATATGAAACACCCCCCTTCCCGTCCATCCCGGGCTCAGTCGGTATCAAAAACTGTAGGGGAGGCCGGGGACAAAAGTAACAAAAATGCTTTTTAATTTTTTAACCAACAAACCCGAGAGTCTAACGCTTCGGCATCCAATGGTGTACGATTAACCTAGTCTTAGGTATTTAGTTAAAAAATTTCAAGCGGAAATATACACGGAATTGCAATCACCGCCCCTTTAAACACAGACGAAATTCTGTAAGAATTTGGGCCGCGGTGGGGTCAATTGTAACGGGTAGTGGGGTCATTTGTAACATCCTCCTGCATCAACGAAATCCTTCGCCGACCGCTATTAAGAAATAGAACGGGGGTGCATTATCACAGAAAATTTTTAATTTAAAGTTAACATTTTTTTTAAATTATTTGCTGGCTAAGCCGTTGTAGCCGGCTAAGCCATTTTAGCCGGCCTAACTATACAGCCCTACTATAAATGTTATAGTCTACAATTGGTTGGTTATAAATTATAAGTGTATAAATTATCGCTGATTGCTTAGAATGTAAGAATAAAATAAATAAAACATATTGGTATTGGTATTGGTATTGGAAGAAATGAATTATTCCTGGTACAATTGACCCGGATCGACTGTTACAATCGACCCCACACCGGATTATTAGCAAAGTTACTGTGGCATCGGTTAATAACAATCTGAAAATCGTCTCAGCGATCAAAATGTTCCGCAAAAATGTACCTTTCAACTCCTTGTGCTTGTTTGCACTATTATTTTTTATTGTGTTGCTCAGCTGACGCAATCCGCACAGCCGAAAAATCACTTCTGCACTCGCGAATCACATTTGGTTTCGGCGAATTGGTATTTTTGAAAACTCAGCTATGAGGTGATTGCATGGCCATAAGGTGATGTGTATAATGTTGCTCACTTCATATCCGATGTGTCCGATCATGCGCAGCGTTGCGCGGCCGCTTGTTACAATTGACCCGTGTTACTTTTGTCCCCGGTTTCCCCTAATCAACTTTTCTCACTGGATCCCGCATATACGGTCAAGAGAAAAGTCTCATGGGAAGCCGAAATGATATCCGCTTCCGATGAGACTTTTCTTTTGACCGTATATGTCAGAATCCATGAGAAAAGTTGATTACAGTTTTTATTACCGACCGCGGTATTGCACATGCTCTTAAGACAATATGAGACACCTCCCTCCCCGTCCATCCCGAGCTCAGTCGGTATCAAAAACTGTAATCAACTTTTATCTCAGGTTCTGGTATGTACGCTCAAAAGAAAAGTCTCATGAGAAACGGATATCATCTCGGCTTTCGCTGAAACTTTTCTTTTGACCCTACTTTCCAGATTCCGTGAGAAAAGTTTATTACAGTTTGTATTACCGACCGCGGTATTGCACATGCTATTAAATCTAATTCCGAATTTATCGATAAATTGCCCCCGACGATTTCCATACGGCGAGTCTCAACGTCCTCGGGAAAGTTGGTTATGTTAGTCCACTCAAAACTCGTCCCGGTTTAGTGCATAGGAGACAACGGGAGTTTTATCGGCGAGCTACACGGCGCAGGACAATGTTGTAATTTCTTGAATCGTCATCGAGGGACTTAGCATTTTCGCTGCTATCACCGAATGTCGTGCTATTCTCTCTGAAAAGTTTTCGCAGATCCGGCGTCGGCGAAACAATAGCCGGCGGGTAGGAAGTTCGCTGAGCGGGATACCCTTGCCGTGGACCACCCACAGGTCGCGAATCGGATTGCACAAGGAGGCGGCTTGACGTCACTTGTACTAAATCTCATAAACCGATGTAGCGTTTGCCCGAAATTGTAATGTACCAAAGGACTAGATGCCTAATGTTCAAAATCCCGACGGCTTAAAATACGAAATTATCAATTACCCGAAGTCCATTCACCCGACGCCTCATTTGCCCAAAAGTCTGTTTTACCATCGTAGAGCTCGTGGTTACCGACGTACGCTACATAGGCGGATGATAAATTGGCGTCCTACAATAAAAACCTACAGTCGCCTCGCCAAGAGATCATCCAAACCTTGCACTGAAAGCGAAACTCAATCGTCGATTCCCCTCGCTGATAATACTTATGATCGGTCCTGAGTCGTTATAACTTGATGAAATTTAGTCTCATGCTTTATAGGGTCATAAAATTTCGATGCAACTTCATCGTTGAGTGCTGCTTTGTTGCAACCGCGATCAAGCTAGTATTGCGCGCGTCTATACACAGTTTGCAATACGGTTTTTCTCGGAACTTTTTTCTTCCCAGAACTTTTTTTTAAACCCAGATTCCCGTAACTATTTTTTTAAAGAATCTCGGAGAGATTTCCGACCGATTCCAGGAATTTTTTTTCGGAGAATCTCGGAAAGAATCTCGGAGAGATTTCCGACGGATTCCAGGAATTTTTTTTCGGAGAATCTCGGAAAGAATCTCGGAGAGATTTCCAACCGATTCCAGGAATTTTTTTTCGGAGAATCTCGGAAAGAATCTCGGAGAGATTTCCGACGGATTCCAGGAATTCTTTTTCGGAGAATCTCGGAAAGAATCTCGGAGAGATTTCCAACCGATTCCAGGAATTTTTTTTCGGAGAATCTCGGAAAGAATCTCGGAGAGATTTCCGACGGATTCCAGGAATTTTTTTTCGGAGAATCTCGGAAAGAATCTCGGAGAGATTTCCAACCGATTCCAGGAATTTTTTTTCGGAGAATCTCGGAAAGAATCTCGGAGAGATTTCCGACGGATTCCAGGAATTTTTTTTCGGAGAATCTCGGAAAGAATCTCGGAGAGAATCTTGGTTCGGCGCTCATGCTTGACTCTCAGTGAGATTCTCGGTGAGATTCTCGGCGAGATTCTCAGTGAGATTCTTGCGAGATTCTCACCGAGAATCTCGCCGAGAATCTCGGCAATACTAATCTTTTCTACGCGGGCACTTTGGGTGAACTGGTTGTAACGATTTCGCTCCTCGCTCCTGTCGAGGGTCCAGCTAGTTTGCTTTTGCTCGATGTCTTATTAATTCTCCATGGGTGGCCTTGGCGTTATCGGTGCGTATGAATTTACCCAGCGTTTCCACCCCTCTTTTTGGAGTTATCGGTATGTTGCCGCAAGGTTCTCCGTTAACGTAATGGCAGTCTTCGGAGCTCGCCTTGTGCTCAACGAAGGGGTCTTCTCCTATTTTCCAGTTGTTTATTTCCACCCCACATGCGACACAAGAGACATCATCTGCTTGTCCCATGTAGAAAAATCCTGCGGTTGCAAGGTTCTCGGGTTTTATGAACGGCCTCGGCCATCCGATGAAAGTAAGTAGCCGTTCGGACTCCTCGCGGAATCGGGGATACGCATTTCTCGCTGTATCCTTCTGGTCGATGTCGACTTCTACGAGGTTCGTTGGTTTGCGGAATTCCCGCACCATTATGCCAATGGGATGAGAGATTTCTTCACTCGTTCCGGATGAACGACACAAGTCTTCCCCTTCAACTGGATGCGTAAATTCCCTTTTTCTAGCAGTTCCAATACTTCAAATGGTCCGGTGTATTGATCTCCGAATTTTCCCGGTTTCGGTCCTTTAAGCAAAAATATGGGTTCACCAACCTTGAACGTAACGGGGTTCATGCGTCTATCTCGATATTCTTTAGCCCTTTCCTTCGAGGCGATTAAATTTATTCGTCCCAGTTGTTGAATTTCATGGATTTGTGTTACCAAACGTGTCAAATATTCATCGTACGTGGCAAGTTTATCCAGATCATCCAACGGAAAATTTGAAGGAGTTCTTGCTATTTTCCCGAAGACCATCTCGTAAGGAGTATGCTTTGTACCTTCATGCACGTTAGTGTTGTAGTTGTAGATTGCTAATTCGACCCAGTCGTCCCAGTTGCTTTCTTTCGAGGTGTATTGTTTGAGATATTCGCCGAGGGCGTGATGCGATCTTTCTAACGATCCGTTAGATTGAGGGTGAAACGCTGTCGTTCTTATTTTCCGAATTTTAAACAATTTGGAGATTTGTTTCATGAAATTACTTAAAAAGTTTGCGCCTTGGTCGGTCAACACCGCTCTCGGGGACCCGAAGTTGCAAATAAATCTTTTTACGAAAACCTCGGCGATGGTTACGGCCTTGGCGTTGGGTAACGGGGCTGCCATTGAGAATTTTGTTAATTGATCTTGCATAGTAAGTATGTATTCATTTCCCTTGTCAGTTTTTGGCAGAGGCCCGACAATATCCATGGCAATTTTATCGAATGCTGTAGCCGGAGTGTCGGTGATAACCATGGGTTGTTTAGTTTTAACGCGAGCTAATTTCTTTAATTGACATTGTAGACATCTCTGTATATACTGTTGAATATCTTGCTTCAAATTTTTCCAATAGAAATCATGCCGGATTCTGTTGTACGTTTTACTAACGCCTCGGTGTCCTCCGACGGCCGAGCAATGTTTTTCTTCAATTATTTTTTCCTGATCTTCGACCGAGGGTTCCTTAATGAGCCCAAAACAGACAATGACTTTCACGTCGCTGTTGTTAAATAGTAACCGGATTTGAGTGATTATATTTTCCCATGGGACATTGCAAATTGTGGTGGATCTTGCCAAACTGATCGTTGTTAGGTTTAACTTTTCAACTAAATCTCTACAGCTTTTTAATGACTCTACGATATTGTCTAGTATTTTTGTGGGTCCTTCGCCCATTCCGTCGCGTATGGGGAGAGCGATGTAATATTTGTTGTTTCTTTTCGAAAGTGCCTTTGCCTCGAATAATTTTAACTTCCTGAGAATTGGTAACTCGCCGTGTTCTGCTAATATTGCTCCGCCTTTGTCTAACGGTTTTCCCTGTGTGTCTACGAAGAATAGCATACTATCCTTTCGGGTGTAAAATAAATCTCGCGATGGTTTAACATTTTTTCCTAGTATTCTGCTCTCCTCATGGTCGGATATTTCTGCCCTTCTTGAGCTGCGGGGTTCATTTCGGACGGACCGATTGTTCGGTTCCTCGCCGCCGGATTCCTCGGAATCACTCGCGACCAACGGTCTGTGCCCGCGTTTTTTTCGTATAGGATTCATGTTGTTTGGCTCCCCGGGGTCGCTAGGAAGATCAGAAACACTTTCCCTAGACCTCCGCTCCTTAGGAAAAGACTCTTCGTTCTCTACTTGCAGTGTTCTATTCTCTCCCTCTGTTTCCATAATATGCTCTAGCGAAGCTAATTTATCGGAGGCAGCGGGGGGGGGGGGGGCTGAGCCTTGGTGACTCGAAATGTTCTTCTCCCGTGTCGTCGTTGGCAAACGCCTCTCGAGAGATTTCGGGGTTGAAAATAGGGCGTTCTATTTCAGGAGACGGGTTTACGAGCATTGCATCGTCCGTTGATGTCACAGTTACAGCTTCAGGGTGGTCCGGTAATGAATCCCATGGACAGTCCTCCAAATTGTCGAAGGTCAGGTTTTCATCAGGGTCTGTGGTTTCATCGATTTCCTCTTCGTCGCTGTCTAAGGCTAGGTAATTCTCGATTTCTTCGTTCTTCAACCCTCGCGCTGGTTTTTTCCGAATTTGGGTAACAGGGTTCGTTCGGATCATAAATATTCCGTCCGGGTAAGTAAAATCTTCCACGGGGTTTCTTGATAGTGCGTCTGCATTGACGTTTGTTTTTCCGGCTTTGTATACTACATCGTACTCGTATTCGGCCAATTTTAATCGCCATCTGAGGATTTTGGAGTTACCGTCGGTCGCGCGGCGAAACCATAATAAAGGTTTATGATCGGTCACTACTGTGAACTGACGCCCGTACAGATACGGTCGGTAGTGAAGGATGCAATACACTATAGCCAGTGCTTCCTTTTCGTATGTGTCGTATCGTTGTTCTGTTTTAATTAATGCTCGCGATGCATACGCGCAGGGGTGATCATTGTTAATTGTTCCTTGTGACAAAATTCCTCCTATTGCTACCCCGGAGGCGTCCGTGGTTAGAATAAAGGGTTTAGTAAAGTCGGGGTACCTTAATACTGGTGCCGTGCACAGACTGTTTTTTAATATTTCGAAAGTCTCCTCTTCTTCTGTTCCCCATTCGAAATCCGTTTCCTTACGGAGAAGTAGGGTGAGGGGTTTTGAAATTTTTGTTTCGGGTCAGGTTTAACTCCATCTTCGCCGATTATATGGCCTAGATACGCCACTTCTTTTTTCAAAAATTCGCATTTATCGGGTTGTAACTTCAGATTTGCCGATTCGAGTCTTTTTATTAATTCTGTGTAAATTTTTTCGTGTTCTTCCAAGCCTCGAGAATAAATGACAATATCGTCTAAATATACGAATATGCCCTTTCCGAGGATCCCGCTCAATGTAAAATCCATGTGTGAGCGCCTCGCCTGGTAGGTGGTACAAATGGGTGCTCTGCCGCAACAGTTTTTCAATGCTATTTTTTTCCTCTACGTTTAGGTCGTTAAGTCTTAGTAACCCCTTTATTTGCTCGAGTCGGTCTTCGACTGCTGAACTCCAGAGAGTGAAACAAGGGCTCTCTCTCTCTCGAAAGGTTGTATTTCACGCGTTGCACCCCGTGCACCGAGTTTTTCGAAAAGGAGTGAGTTTATAATGAGATAACTTTTATTGTCCCCAGTAAATTCCTTGTTTTTGCTTTCCCTGCCCAACGCTTTTTTGTGATTGTTTACTCTGCCTTGTGTTAAAAGTTCTCTATATAGTGTTCCCATACTGTCGTTTGAATCGTCATATTCCATCGGATTGGATTTGATTAATTCCTCTGTGTTGCCATTGTTCAATTGTATCTCTGAATGGTTTATCTTGTTTTCCTCGATCTCAATTCCTGATTCCTTTTGCAATTTTCTTTTAGTGCTCAATATTTTGGTACTCGGTACACTTGAGTCACCCGATTTTATTGTCTTGACATTCCTTGTGTCATTAACGTTTATTTTACTAAAGCCCTTATTCTCTGTTTTTCCCGGACAGTTTTTTGGCTCCCCTTGAAAATTTTCATTATTCCCTGAAGATTTTACGTCTACATTATCCGAGCAACAATCTTTGGTTTCGTGATAATTAGTACAATGGGTATCTGGTTTAAATAAATCACCCTTTTTTGTTTCCCCGACCCCTCGTGAGTCGTTTATTATTATTTCACTGGAACTTTTATTCTCTACAACTCCCGTGCAGTTTTCTGGTTCCCCATTGAATTTTGCATTGTTTACTGATGACTTTATTATGACCTGATCCCCACAAAAATCTTTGTCAAACTCCTCAGTCCTATCCTGTGGTTTACTTGTTTTTCCCTTTTTTACTACCATTATCCAATCCGATTTCCTATTTGTCTCAATTTTGTCCGTTCTTATCATTTCATCGTTCTCAGAGCAACTTTTTTCCACCTGGCAAAGCTCGATCCCATTTTTGGAGCTACCTGCCTGCGTTGATTTGACAATTTTAATACCGAGTCTGTGATCCTCCGGTTTCTTCGTTTCTTTTATGGGCCTACAGATTTTTGTCTCGTCGCCCTTTTTTTCTTTAATTTTTTTGTCTGAGAGTCTCGCGGGTCCCGATTCCCCCGTGAGCTCTGTTTCTGGTTTGCAACCCTTGGTTTTTCCTCTTATCCCCTGCTTCCTGTTTGTCGCGAGGATTTTAATATTCTCGATCTTTTTATTCAGTAATTCCATAACTGGTACATGTACTTGTATTGCGTGCAAATTATTATTCGTTACGTGAACGTAGGCCTTTCCGTTGTCATTCCTTAACAGTCCGGTCTCTATTGTAACTCCCGGTCCCGCGTTTAACGGGGGGAGATATCCCTCTCTTGTCTCTAGGTTTTTTACGCGAATAAAACAAAGTTTCGTCGTTTGCCCTGGTATAATAATTGCTTCTTGACTGGAGAACGGAATTTTTACGTCCTGCATTTTTAAACGACGTTTTTCATAGTCGACAATTACTCGATTTCCGTCTAAATATTCCGATCCTAATATTCCTCCTTCGGAAATAGGAAAATCATTTTTCACTACGTGGAAACTGGCTCGGCGCCCAAACACTCGAATTGTTACTTGACCGATCGTGTATATCGAAGCGGCGGTAATTCCATTCAATTGCAAGATCTGATTATAATCGATGGGAGTTTGCGGGGGCACGTATTCTTTAATTATATTGGGTCCAGCTCCCGTATCGACCATTAATATTATCGGTGTTGTAAAATGTCTGCTCTCTAATTTCACCGTGGGGACGCTACTTTCTTTGTGTAATTTAACGACATGGACTTTTACAACTCAGACGGGTTCGTGGCTGCTGCAGAGACCGTGTGAATCGGATGCATTTGTTGCGCGGTCGCTCCCGTCGCACCCGTGATCGAGAGACCGTTTGCGTTTCCCGAAGAGTTTCCGTACCGTGCATCGTTCGTTTGTTTGGCCGGGCATTCTCTTATGAAATGTCCCGGTTGTCGGCAATAATGACAATTCCCTATTGGTTTGGGGCCGGTACCGAGCGCCTCGGCATACGTGGTTTGTTTAGCGTTAGCACATTGTGCTTGATTATGACGATACGGGCATATATACGCCCCGTGTCCCGCCCGTTTACAGATTTGACATTTTATATCCGCTGCTTGTTGAAATTGTAGCCCCTGTGGTACGTTATTTTTCTGATTTAGCGGTTGCGATGTAGCTGGGTTAGCACGAGTCGGGCAGCTGCCTGCCTCGTGGCCCCGATTTTTACACAATTGACAAGAAAGTGCAGCACTTGCTGTATTGTTTTTCACAGGAGGGAATAGACGAAAGCATTTGTCAGCAGTGTGTCCCCGTTTGTTACATACTTGACACACGGTGATCGTGGGTGCGTCATTAATTGGTTTATTGCCGGTGGGTGGAAATAATTTGAAACACCGGTCGGCTGAATGACCCTTTCGGTTACATACTTGGCAGGTAGGGATACTCTTGACTGGGTCCGAAGGGCTAGCTGCGTTGGCTACCTGAACGTTCATAATTTTTTTCTCAGGACATACTCCGGCTTCGTGACCCGTTTTGTTGCATAGCTGACATTTTACCTCCTCGCTGGTTATTATTTTCACACTACGCTTTGCTCCCCCCGGCAGGTCTTTAGGGTCCGCGGAGTCTCGAATACCCTGGCGGAGCGCCGTACGGGCTATTAGTTGTTTCTCGATTTTTACCGCTCGTTTTACTATGTCATCTATTGTCCCGTCCATGGTCATGCGTTGTTCGATTTCAGTTTTTAATCCTTGGACGAAACAAAGGGGCAGACTATCGGTTGTGTTTTTCTTAAAAGCTTCGTCTGCTGGGACGTTATTTTCTGATTCATACGCGTCTAGTATCTGATACCCGAGGTCGCGAATGCGATTTGAATAGGCGACGACCGTTTCGTCAGCCTTCTGATAAATTGATCCGAGTTCTCCCTGCAATTGATAAATATTTCTTGAGAGCGCGTAAATGCATTTCAGAAATTCGTGGAGTGCTTTCATGGTCCCGAATGATTGTTGTATGATGGACCACCGAGGTTCCCCAATTATTTTTATTCGTACCGCTTTGACCAAGTGCGGCTCGCTACCTGCGTCTAGCATAGCGAGAGCTTCGTCGCAACCTTGAATAAACATACCTAAGGATGTGGTGGTCCCATCGTACGTGGGTACGACCGCCAGTGCATCTTTAAGAGACACTCTCAAAGTTGGATTCGCCATTTCGGTTTTTATCGGATGTGCGGGTGGGGGCTTAAGAGCGTCCTGTGTGGTCTTTAGTATTTTGTCTCGTTTCGCGGCCCGTTCTTTCTTTCGTTCTTCTTCGTCAGTTATCGTTTTTTGTAAATCGCTGTTTTTGTGGCCCTTCCTTAAAGGCGTATCTGTATTAGAAACGGGTCGGTTTTTTGGCGTGTCTATTATGTCCCCGTTCTTTTCGTCCGGCTTACTGCCGCTCACGTTAGCTTTTGATTGAGTCCCGTTTATAGCAAAAAGAGTGCGTTTAGCGGCCTCAAGTCCCGTGAGGGGAATCTGAGTTTCCGTTGGAACTTCGTCGGGTGTATAAAATAACTCGCCCGATTGATTAAAGGGGGTGGTGTCGATAGCAAATGAGATGTATTTGGAGATGTTTCCCTCTGAAAAAGTTTCTATTACCCTTATCGTACTTTCGCTATCCGAGTCGTTAGTCTCGTTGAATGTATGCGTAGTGGGCGTATCGGGTCTTGGTGAATCACCTGGTAACACGTCTCCTACAGGTGATGGGGTTTCAGAAGGTTCGGGGCTTTCGTTTATCTGTGAAAGGGTAGGGATAAATTCCGGAGTTCCCACTACTGGTGAAAGGGTACGGGGGGCTCTCGGTCTTCCTTCTACCGGTGAAGGCGTCCGAGAAGCTTTCGGATCTACCTCTGCCCCCTTCGCAAGATCTATTCCCCTGATACCTTTCTCTAAACGAGCTATTTCTTCTTTTAAGTCGTCTTCTTCTGGTTCCCCCTCCGTTTCTATCTCTATCTCCTCAGTTTCCTCCTCTGTTTCCTCCTCTGTATCCTCTTCTATTCCTTCCTCTGTTTTTTCCTCTTCTGTCTTGCTCTCAAGGGTTTTTGTTATCTCCGACTGTTCCTGCTCCTTTGCGGAGTCTTCCGACGGGGGTACCTGTTCCTCGTCGGTGTCTGATGTATTATCTATTATCTCCCTATGTGTTTGCTCGTTAGTTCTAGCTGGTTTCTTCTCACTCACATAGACATGTACTATCTCATCGGGGACGACAGTATTTGACCGTGTCGCTCGTCTCGGCCGAGGTTCGAGTTCGCCCGTAACGGTTTTATCGGATGAACTCATTTATGTCACTTTTCCTTTTGTTAATTGACTCTACCGCGGTTTACCCGGGTTTCGTTTTCTTAAAATCTGATGGCTTATATTCCTCGTCTAATCCGTCGATATACACGGTTCCGCCGGGTCACGTTGATATATTTTACACCGCAAATTTGTTTAGTTATTCCCGTTCGGAACGCGAAGAAGGCGTAACTTATTTGTATTATTATCTTGAGGATGTTTAATAGTTGTGTGATCCACATGAAATTATTTATTTTGATTACAGAATTTTTTCCTAAAACCACGATTCGGGAACGGGTAGTTCCTTCGGGATGGCGAATTTAGTGACAATTATGTAGAATTCGTCCATGCATACAATTGTTTTACTATTTTCAGTAGTTTCACCTGGTAATATTGGTTTCTTTCTTAACTCGGAAGAGACTCCTACTTGGTCCGTAGCGACAAAAAGTTCTGTCTGAATCAACTTGTTTGTGGGTGGAGTATAAGTTTCACCGTTCGGAAATTGTTCTTTAATCCCTTGAGCGAGAAGTTCTGCTACGGCTTTTCTCCATCCGCCTCGGCCCATCTAATAATGCGCTTCTTAGATTTGGTATGGTAGTTGATTTTCGTGTGTGTAAGTGGTTTTTACTTTCCTTGTGTTGTTAATATAATATGTTGTGAGCAACCGCACTATATGATAACACGAAGGTTAATTTTATCAAATTGCCGCCCTGCTGGCCTCAGATTAATTCGAAAAAGGGTAAAATGTGTCTTTTTTCCTTTTATTATCAATATAGTATGCTGTGAACAACCGCACGATATGATAATATAAAAGTTAATTTTTTTCGAATTGCCGCCCTTCTGGCCTCAGATCAATTCGAAAAAAGGGTAAAATGTGTATTTTTTCTTAGTGTGTGTGCATTCTTCCTCTTATTATCAATATAGTATGCTGTGAACAACCGCACGATGTGATAATATAAAAGTTAATTTTTTTCGAATTGCCGCCCTTCTGGCCTCGGATCAATTCGAAAGAAGGGTAAAATGTGTCTTTTTTCTTAGTGTGTGTGCATTTTTCCTCTTATTATCAATATAGTATGCTGTGAACAACCGCGATATGATAATATAAAGGTTAATTTTTTTCGAATTGCCGCCCTTCTGGCCTCAGATCAATTCGGAAAAGGTGAAATGTTTTCTGTATGTGTGTTCTTCGAGTCTGTGTAAATAGAATAGCCTTCGCGGATCGTTATCGGGAATATACTTTGGGTGTAAAAATTTTATTTTGTAATCGATGGGTTTAAACAAATATTTAATTTCGTTCTTCGCGTTGGTTTGTGAGTGTTTCTTTACACGGTTACTTTGTCTCTGGTTTTCCTGTTCCTCCGCTCTATTATTATCCATTAACAAAAGGTTTTATCTATCGAGAACAATTTATAATTTCCCAATGCTTGAATATCAATTATTGATTTTTACTTTTGGCAAACATTCCTTTGATCCCGGACGAGCCCCCAAAAATTCAGTTACGTCAAAACTGTCGATGTTTTTGTTTCGCTGAGTTTTCACGCAACTGTTGCCCCGATTATATTAACACTCTCTGGTCAGAACGATGAGAATCGATCTTTACCACACCCGGTATTAATCATGGTAACAACTGCCCATTTTTAAGCCTAACCTTGCGGAAAATTGCTTGGGATAGGGCCCTAGGAATGCCTGTCGTTACTAAAGTCGTAGGGTATTTTCTGAACTCCTAATCCCTGTCTATTTGAATCTATGGTTTCCGGAAAATTTTAAATGACGCTTTAACTGGGGAACTGATTGAAATTTGTTTGGCGAAGGTTTCACTCCAGAAAACTGACGGGTGGATTAGGAAGGATGAATTAATATATTCATGCACTGGAAATTACCGACAATCGTAGAGAAGAAAAGATAATAATGAGTAAAAATAAAATGTATGTCGCTTACGTTTTCACTGTTGGTTTTCGTCGATATTGGAATAAATCGTAGAATTTCCGACGATTTCGTTGGTATGTATTAGTTTTTATTCCGAATTAAATAATTCACGAAAAAAAGTACAAAATAAATCAAACAATGATTCTCGAACCCGGGGTTCGGACAAAAATGTTTTCTTAACTTTCAGTAAAATAATAAAAATATAATCGACTGGTGGCTACTTGACAAAGATTATCAACGGATGGATGAAATTAGATGAGCACTGGTTGGAAATAATGATCGTAGCTGGACAGTAAGCTGACCAATAGCTTCGGTGATTGTAATTAAGTATGATGTGTGATTGAACTCGGTTAATCGGAAATTTCGTTGATACTGACAACAAATGTACTTTCGTTGAACGTATGTGGGTAGCTTGCCCAACGATGGTTAAACGTAACTAGGGCCGGTACGAGCGACAATAATTTCGTTGAATATGATGATGGTGACTGGCCCCGAGTACAGAATTTTCGGACTTTTTATACTCTTTTCTAGGTTAAAGTAAGTGGGAGTAATCCCTTGATCATGTGTGCTTTTCTTGGAAATCTCATTAAAAATAGTTGCTCTGCTAGAGGAGAAGTGCAAGGATAAAGGAAAAAGGGGTGACGTGTAGAGAGACGAGTCTTCTGATTCGTCCCTCGGTGCTTAATTTTCGGTACGTCGGGGGAATGGTGAGGGCCTCGATGTTGACTCACCATTTCCCTCAGTGAAGGGAATCGTGTTCGGGACCTATCGTAACCGCTCCTTGCTAGGATTTTATACCGCGAGGCCCCTTTTTTTAATAGCAAGCCCCGGCATCGAACGCTATCGTGCATCTCGCGATTGAAACCTGCCGCCCGCGTCGCTCCACCGAAAGTCGCGGCGTCCATGCATCTCCCCAACCGGCTTTCGCGTCGGCCCTTGGGCGAGTCGGAGTTGAGCTGCGGTATTTTTATGGGGTGGACCGAGAGATGTTTGTTCTAACACGATTTTCTTCTCACGTATTCTTGGTGAACGCCTTTTAAGGAGGTGCGCGTGTTTCTAAATGAAGGTAGCCTACGCGTGTCGATTCATCTTTCAGGAATTATTCCCTTTGTTACCTTAACTATTGGATTAAATATATATGCATATCGGTTTATATATACATATATACTTGGTCCCTTTTTTTATAAACTAAATTTAAGATTTATGACAGTATTCTGGTCCCATGTTTGAATTAATTAGTTTATTCTTTTCTTTATTAATTAACGAGGGTTTGTTAATCCGTTGTTTCAACTTTCCTCATGGGACGAGAATCCTTCGGATCTCCCTTATGACCAAATTAAAGTTTACACATCTAAATTCCTTAATTCTTAAGAAATTAAGATTATCTGATGATTATTAATGGTTACTTAGATTTTTAAACAGAATTTGACTTTCCTATTGAGGACAGTCTGAGAAACGCGGGGCTCCCTGTGGAGCCGCGCCGGCGATTTGTTGCCTGACAACTCAAGTAATTATTTAAAATGTTCTTACAATTTCCCTTCCTGAATTGAAACTGGCTCTATGATTTTTAATATTGACCTTTTGTTGAATCGTTGTTGAAACATGACTAAAGATGGTTTGTTTATTCCTATTCATGCTAAACTTAAAAAATAATCAGGAATCATTTTCTCTGTTCTGTTTAACTTATTATTTATCTCGAAAAATTGCTTTTAATTATTCAAGATTTGGGTTCGGAATATTTTAAATTATGGATGTGTCTATATTATTTTTCCTCATCTTCATCTCTTTGTTTGGAGACTCCTTTAGATTTCTTTTATCGCATTAGTCATTTCGCGGCTTGGAGAAAAAGGGCGCGGTACTTCGTTCCTACCGTGGCGTGACTTTTTAATCTCATGGCCCGGAGGCGTTCGGCTTGGTGAGTCAGAAATATCGATAGCTGGAAACCCTAAGGGCCTCCGTGGAGTCGCAGGTAACCGGTCGAAACGATTGGTTTAGGTAGGAACACGGCCCCACGATAGATCACTGCGGGCCCCCTTATGGTTTCCCGGCGATGGTACGGAAGATCTAACGATCTTCGAGATCTGTGAGTGTTTAGTCGATACTCGTACCTAACACGGTCGCGAGGTATCTCAAGTGGGTTGGCCTTTTATTCGTTCCCAAAAGGGTCGGCGCTGGTGGTCATAGACCATTTTTGGTGCCCTTCCTTTTCTACAATTTATCCAGATCTGTTTGACCATGCCGTTAGGGTTTTGCCGGTCAATTTTCACCAGCTTCTTGTGCATATCGATTGTACCGACTGAGTTCATTAAGTTGGACCTCTGGCAGAGACGAGTCATTTATCTAGGCTTTTAATTTTCGGGTTATCTGACCGATTTTTGTCCCTTCTTTTTATTTTATTTTCTGAGTTTAGTGTGAGGAAAACTAATAAAGAAATTATTCGTTACGCCGGACGTAACACGTGTTTGGCGGCTGTAAACGCATGAATCTTGCGTATTTGCATAGAATGAAGTGTTTTTGATCTCATAATATGAGCTGGAATTCCTACAGCGAGCGCAAAACTCGATCGTTCGATTTCGTTATAAAGCGACTTTAAATTCGTTTGGGGCTTGTTTGGCGGCTCGAAACGCATGAATCTTGCGTATTTGCATAGGATGAAATGTTTTTGATTTCATAATACGAGCTGGAACTCCTACAGCGAGTACAAAACTCAATCGTTCGATTTCGTTATAAAGCGACGTTGCATTCGTTTAGGGCTTGTTTGGCGGCACGGAACGTTTGAATCCTGAGTATTTGCATAGAACGAAGTGTTTTTGATCGCCTAATACGATCTGGAATGCCTGCTGCGATCGCAAAACTCAATCGTTCGATTTCGTTATAAACCGCCTGTGCATTCGATTGGGGCGTGTTTGGCGGCTCGAAACGCATGAATCTTGCGTATTTGCATAGAATGAAGTGTTTTTGATCTCATAACACGAGCTGGAACTGCTACAGCGAGCGCAAAACTCAATCATTAGATTTCCTTGTAAAGCGACTTTGCATTCGTTTGGGGCGTGTTTAGCGGCTCGAACCGTATGACTTTTGCGTATTTGCATAGAATGAAGTGTTTTTGATCTCATAATATGAGCTGAAATTCCTACAGCGAGCGCAAAACTCAATCGTTCGATTTCGTTATAAAGCGACATTAAATTCGTTTGGGGCGTGTTTGGCGAATGTAAACGCATGAATCTTGCGTATTTGCATAGAATGAAGTGTTTTTGATCTCATAATATGAGCTGGAATTCCTACAGCGAGCGCAAAACTCAATCGTTCGATTTCGTTATAAAGCGACTTTAAATTCGTTTGGGGCTTGTTTGGCGGCTCGAAACGCATGAATCTTGCGTATTTGCATAGGATGAAATGTTTTTGATCTCATAATATGAGCTGGAATTCCTACAGCGAGCGCAAAACTCAATCGTTCGATTTCGTTATAAAGCGACTTTAAATTCGTTTGGGGCGTGTTTGGCGGCTCGAAACGCATGAATCTTGCGTATTTGCATAGAATGAAGTGTTTTTGATCTCATAATACGAGCTGGAACTCCTACAGTGAGCGTTAAACTCAATCGTTCGATTTCGTTATCAAGCGACTTTGCACTCGTTGGGGCGTGTTTGGCGGCTGTAAACGCATGAATCTTGCGTATTTGCATAGAATGAAGTGTTTTTGATCTCATAACACGAGCTGGAACTGCTACAGCGAGCGCAAAACTCAATCGTTCGATTTCGTTATAAAGCGACGTTGCATTCGTTTGGGGCTTGTTTGGCGGCACGGAACGTTTGAATCCTGAGTATTTGCATAGAACGAAGTGTTTTTGATCGCCTAATATGATCTGGAATGCCTGCTGCGATCGCAAAACTTAATCGTTCGATTTCGTTATAAACCGCCTTTGCATTCGATTAGGGCGTGTTTGGCGGCTCGAAACGCATGAATCTTGCGTATTTGCATAGAATGAAGTGTTTTTGATCTCATAACACGAGCTGGAACTGCTACAGCGAGCGCAAAACTCAATCATTAGATTTCCTTATAACGCGACTTTGCATTCGTTTGGGGCGTGTTTAGCGGCTCGAACCGCATGACTCTTGCGTATTTGCATAGAATGAAGTGTTTTTGATCTCATAATATGAGCTGGAATTCCTACAGCGAGCGCAAAACTCAATCGTTCGATTTCGTTATAAAGCGACTTTAAATTCGTTTGGGGCTTGTTTGGCGGCTCGAAACGCATAAATCTTGCGTATTTGCATAGGATGAAATGTTTTTGATCTCATAATATGAGCTGGAATTCCTACAGCGAGCGCAAAACTCAATCGTTCGATTTCGTTATAAAGCGACTTTAAATTCGTTTGGGGCTTGTTTGGTGGCTCGAAACGCATGACTCTGGCGTATTTGCATAGATTGAAGAGTTTTTGATCTCATAATACGAGCTGGAACTCCTCCAGCGAGCGCAAAACTCAATCGTTCGATTTCGTTATAAAGCGACGTTGCATTCGTTTGGGGCGTGTTTAGCGGCTCGAACCGCATGACTCTTGCGTATTTGCATAGAATGAAGTGTTTTTGATCTCATAATATGAACTGGAATTCCTACAGCGAGCGGAAAACTCAATCGTTCGATTTCGTTATAAAGCGACTTTAAATTCGTTTGGGGCTTGTTTGGTGGCTCGAAACGCATGAATCTGGCGTATTTGCATAGATTGAAGAGTTTTTGATCTCATAATACGAGCTGGAACTCCTCCAGCGAGCGCAAAACTCAATCGTTCGATTTCGTTATAAAGCGACGTTGCATTCGTTTGGGGATTGTTTGGCGGCACGGAACGTTTGAATCCTGAGTATTTGCATAGATCGAAGTCTTTTTGATCGCCTAATACGATCTGGAATGCCTGCTGCGATCGCAAAACTCAATCGTTCGATTTCGTTATAAACCGACTTTGCATTCGATTGGGGCGTGTTTGGCGGCTCGAAACGCATGAATCTTGCGTATTTGTATAGAATGAAGTATTTTTGATCTTATAATACGGGCTGAAATGCCTACAGCGAGCGCAAAACTCAATCGTTCGATTTCGTTATAAACTGACGTTGCATTCGTTTGGGGCGTGTTTGGCGGCACGGAACGTTTGAATCCTGAGTATTTGCATAGAACGAAGTGTTTTTGATCGCATAATACGAGCTGGAATGCCTGCTGCGATCGCAAAACTCAATCATTAGATTTCCTTGTAAAGCGACTTTGCATTCGTTTGGAGCGTGTTTAGCGGCTCGAACCGCATGAATCTTGCGTATTTGCATAGAATGAAGTGTTTTTGATTTCATAATACGAGCTGGAACTCCTACAGCGAGCGCAAAATTCATTCGTTCGATTTCGTTATAAAGCGACTTTGCACTCGTTGGGGCGTGTTTGGCGGCTGTAAACGCATGAATCTTGCGTATTTGCATAGAATGAAGTGTTTTTGATCTCATAATATGAGCTGGAATTCCTACAGCGAGCGCAAAACTCAATCGTTCGATTTCGTTATAAAGCGACTTTAAATTCGTTTGGGGCTTGTTTGGCGGCTCGAAACGCATGAATCTTGCGTATTTGCATAGGATAAAATGTTTTTGATTTCATAATACGAGCTGGAACTCCTACAGCGAGCGCAAAACTCAATCGTTCGATTTTGTTATAAAGCGACGTTGCATTCGTTTGGGGCTTGTTTGGCGGCACGGAACGTTTGAATCCTGAGTATTTGCATAGAACGAAGTGTTTTTGATCGCCTAATACGATCTGGAATGCCTGCTGCGATCGCAAAACTCAATCGTTCGATTTCGTTATAAACCGCCTTTGCATTCGATTGGGGCGTGTTTGGCGGCTCGAAACGCGTGAAACTTGCGTATTTGCATAGAATGAAGTGTTTTTGATCTCATAACACGAGCTGGAACTGCTACAGCGAGCGCAAAACTCAATCATTAGATTTCCTTATAAAGCGACATTGCATTCGTTTGAGGCGTGTTTAGCGGCTCGAACCGCATGACTCTTGCGTATTTGCATAGAATGAAGTGTTTTTGATCTCATAATACGAGCTGGAACTCCTACAGCGAGCGCAAAACTCAATCGTTCGATTTCGTTATCAAGCGACTTTGCACTCGTTGGGGCGTGTTTGGCGGCTGTAAACGCATGAATCTTGCGTATTTGCATAGAATGAAGTGTTTTTGATCTCATAATATGAGCTGGAATTCCTACAGCGAGCGCAAAACTCAATCGTTCGATTTCGTTATAAAGGGACGTTGCATTCGTTTGGGGCTTGTTTGGCGGCACGGAACGTTTGAATCCTGAGTATTTGCATAGAACGAAGTCTTTTTGATCTCATAATATGAGCTGGAATTCCTACAGCGAGCGCAAAACTCAATCGTTCGATTTCGTTATAAACCGCCTTTGCATTCGATTAGGGCGTGTTTGGTGGCTCGAAACGCATGAATCTTGCGTATTTGCATAGAATGAAGTGTTTTTGATCTCATAACAGGAGCTGGAACTGCTACAGCGAGCGCAAAACTCAATCATTAGATTTCCTTATAAAGCGACTTTGCATTCGTTTGGGGCGTGTTTAGCGGCTCGAACCGCATGACTCTTGCGTATTTGCATAGAATGAAGTGTTTTTGATCTCATAATATGAGCTGGAATTCCTACAGCGAGCGCAAAACTCAATCGTTCGATTTCGTTATAAAGCGACTTTAAATTCGTTTGGGGCTTGTTTGGCGGCACGGAACGTTTGAATCCTGAGTATTTGCATAGAACGAAGTGTTTTTGATCGCATAATACGAGCTGGAATGCCTGCTGCGATCGCAAAACTCAATCATTAGATTTCCTTGTAAAGCGACTTTGCATTCGTTTGGAGCGTGTTTAGCGGCTCGAACCGCATGAATCTTGCGTATTTGCATAGAATGAAGTGTTTTTGATTTCATAATACGAGCTGGAAAACTCCTACAGCGAGCGCAAAATTCAATCGTTCGATTTCGTTATAAAGCGACTTTGCACTCGTTGGGGCGTGTTTGGCGGCTGTAAACGCATGAATCTTGCGTATTTGCATAGAATGAAGTGTTTTTGATCTCATAATATGAGCTGGAATTCCTACAGCGAGCGCAAAACTCAATCGTTCGATTTCGTTATAAAGCGACTTTAAATTCGTTTGGGGCTTGTTTGGCGGCTCGAAACGCATGAATCTT
This sequence comes from Ichneumon xanthorius, assembly GCA_917499995.1. Taxonomy (NCBI): domain Eukaryota; kingdom Metazoa; phylum Arthropoda; class Insecta; order Hymenoptera; family Ichneumonidae; genus Ichneumon; species Ichneumon xanthorius. Next base: position 1,038,401 of record OU824201.1, on the reverse strand, counting down.
GCGTATTTTCATAGGATGAAATGTTTTTGATTTCATAATACGAGCTGGAACTCGTACAGCGAGCGCAAAACTCAATCGTTCGATTTCGTTAGAAAGCGACGTTGCATTCGTTTGGGGCTTGTTTGGCGGCACGGAACGTTTGAATCCTGAGTATTTGCGTAGAACGAAGTGTTTTTGATCGCATAATACGAGCTGGAATGCCTGCTGCGATCGCAAAACTCAATCGTTCGATTTCATTATAAACCGACTTTGCATTCGATTGGGGCGTGTTTGGCGGCTCGAAACGCATGAATCTTGCGTATTTGCATAGAATGAAGTGTTTTTGATCTTATAATACGGGCTGGAACTCCTTCAGCGAGCGAAAAACTCAATCGTTCGATTTCGTTATAAAGCGACTTTAAATTCGTTTGGGGCTTGTTTGGCGGCTCGAAACGCATGAATCTTGCGTATTTGCATAGGATGAAGTGTTTTTGATCTTATAATACGGGCTGAAACACCTACAGCGAGCGCAAAACTCAATCGTTCGATTTCAGTATAAAGCGACTTAGCATTCGTTCGGGGCGTGTTTGGCGGCTCGAAACCCATGAATCTTGCGTATTTGCGTAGAATGAAGTGTTTTTGATCTTATAATACGGGCTGAAACGCCTACAGCGAGCGCAAAACTGAATCGTTCGATTTCGTTATAAAGCGACTTTAAATTCGTTTGGGGCTTGTTTGGCGGCTCGAAACGCATGAATCCTAAGTATTTGCATAGAATAAAGTGTTTTTGATCTTATAATACGGGCTGAAACGCCTACAGCGAGCGCAAAACTCAATCGTTCGATTTCGTTGTAAAGCGGCTTTGCATTCGTTTGAGGCTTGTTTGGCGGCTCGAAACGCATGAATCTTGCGTATTTGCATAGAATGAAGTGTTTTTGATCTCATAATATGAGCTGGAATTCCTACAGCGAGCGCAAAACTCAATCGTTCGATTTCGTTATAAAGCGACTTTAAATTCGTTTGGGGCTTGTTTGGCGACTCGAAACGCATGAATCTTGCGTATTTGCATAGGCTGAAGTGTTTTTGAACTCATAACACGAGCTGGAACTGCTACAGCGAGCGCAAAACTCAATCATTAGATTTCCTTGTAAAGCGACTTTGCATTCGTTTGGGGCGTGTTTAGCGGCTCGAACCGCATGAATCTTGCGTATTTGCATAGAATGAAGTGTTGTTGATCACATAATACGAGCTGGAACTCCTACAGCGAGCGCAAAACTCAATCGTTCGATTTCGTTATAAAGCGACGTTGCAGTCGTTTGGGGCTGGATTGGCGGCACGGAACGTTTGAATCCTGAGTATTTGCATAGAACGAAGTGTTTTTGATCGCATAATACGAGCTGGAATGCCTGCTGCGATCGCAAAACTCAATCGTTCGATTACGTTATAAACCGACTTTGCATTCGATTGGGGCGTGTTTGGCGGCTCGAAACGCATGAATCTTGCGTATTTGCATAGAATGAAGTGTTTTTGAACTTATAATACGGGCTGAAACGCCTACAGCGAGCGCAAAACTCAACCGTTCGATTTCGTTATAAGGCGACTTTAAATTCGTTTGGGGCGTGTTTGGCGTCTGTAAACGCAAGAATCTTGCGTATTTGCATAGAATGAACTGTTTTTGATCTCATAATATGAGCTGGAATTCCTACAGCGAGCGCAAAACTCAATCGTTCGATTTCGTTATAAAGCGACGTTGCATTCGTTTGGGGCTTGTTTGGCGGCACGGAACGTTTGAATCCTGAGTATTTGCATAGAACGAAGTGTTTTTGATCGCATAATACGAGCTGGAATGCCTGCTGCGATCGCAAAACTCAATCGTTAGATTTCGTTATAAACCGACTTTGCATTCGATTGGGGCGTGTTTGGCGGCTCGAAACGCATGAATCTCGCGTATTTGCATAGAAGGAAGTGTTTTTGATCTTATAATACGGGCTGAAACGCCTACAGCGAGCGCAAAACTCAATCGTTCTATTTCGTTATAAAGCGACTTTAAATTCGTTTGGGGCGTGTTTGGCGGCTCGAAACGCATGAATCTGGGGTATTTGCATATATTGAAGAGTCTTTGATCTCATAATACGAGCTGGAACTCCTACAGCAAGCGCAAAACTCAATCGTTCGATTTCGTTATAAAGCGACGTTGCATTCGTTTGGGGCTTGTTTGGCGGCACGGAACGTTTGAATCCTGAGTATTTGCATAGAACGAAGTGTTTTTGATTGCATAATACGAGCTGGAATGCCTGCTGCGATCGCAAAACTCAATCGTTCGATTTCGTTATAAACCGACTTTGCATTCGATTGGGGCGTGTTTGGCGGCTCGAAACGCATGAATCTTGCGTATTTGCACAGAATGAAGTGTTTTTGATCTTATAATACGGGCTGAAACGCCTACAGTGAGCGCAAAACTCAACCGTTCGATTCCGTTATAAAGCGACTTTAAATTCGTTTGGGGCGTGTTTGGCGGCTCGAAACGCATGAATCTTGCGTATTTGCATAGGATGAAGTGTTTTTGATCACATAACACGAGATGGAACTGCTACAGCGAGCGCAAAACTCAATCATTAGATTTCCTTATAAAGCGACTTTGCATTCGTTTGGGGCGTGTTTAGCGGCTCGAACCGCATGAATCTTGCGTATTTGCATAGAATGAAGTGTTTTTGATCTCATAATACGAGCTGGAACTCCTACAGCGAGCGCAAAACTCAATCGTTCGATTTCGTTATAAAGCGACTTTAAATTCGTTTGGGGCGTGTTTGGCGGCTCGAAACGCATGAATCCTGCGTATTTGCATAGAATGAAGTGTTTTTGATAGCATAATATGAGCTGGAATGCCTGCTGCGATCGCAAAACTCAATCGTTCGATTTCGTTATAAACCGACTTTGCATTCGATTGGGGCGTGTTTGGCGGCTCGAAACGCATGAATCTTGCGTATTTGCATAGAATGAAGTGTTTTTGATCTTATAATACGGGCTGAAACGCCTACAGCGAGCGCAAAACTCAATCGTTCGATTTCAGTATAAAGCGACTTTGCATTCGTTTGGGGCGTGTTTGGCGGCTCGAAACCCATGAATCTTGCGTATTTGCGTAGAATGAAGTGTTTTTGATCTTATAATACGGGCTGAAACGCCTACAGCGAGCGCAAAACTGAATCGTTCGGGGCGTGTTTGGCGGCACGGAACGTTTGAATCCTGAGTATTTGCATAGAACGAAGTGTTTTTGATCGCATAATACGAGCTGGAATGCGTGCTGCGATCGCAAAACTCAATCATTAGATTTCCTTGTAAAGCGACTTTGCATACGTTTGGGGCGTGTTTAGCGGCTCGAACCGCATGAATCTTGCGTACTTGCATAGAATGAAGTGTTTTTGATCTTATAATACGAGCTGGAACTCTTACAGCGAGCGCAAAACTCAATCGTTCGATTTCGTTATAAAGCGACTTTGCACTCGTTGGGGCGTGTTTGGCGGCACGGAACGTTTGAATCCTGAGTATTTGCATAGAACGAAGTGTTTTTGATCGCATAATATGAGCTGGAATTCCTACAGCGACCGCAAAACTCAATCGTTCGATTTCGTCATAAAGCGACTTTAAATTCGTTTGGGTCTTGTTTGGCGGCTCGAAACGCATGAATCTTGCGTATTTGCATAGAATGAACTGTTTTTGATCTCATAATATGAGCTGGAATTCCTACAGCGAGCGCAAAACTCAATCGTTCGATTTCGTTATAAAGCGACGTTGCATTCGTTTGGGGCTTGTTTGGCGGCACGGAACGTTTGAATCCTGAGTATTTGCATAGAACGAAGTGTTTTTGATCGCATAATACGAGCTGGAATGCCTGCTGCGATCGCAAAACTCAATCGTTAGATTTCGTTATAAACCGACTTTGCATTCGATTGGGGCGTGTTTGGCGGCTCGAAACGCATGAATCTCGCGTATTTGCATAGAAGGAAGTGTTTTTGATCTTATAATACGGGCTGAAACGCCTACAGCGAGCGCAAAACTCAATCGTTCGATTTCGTTATAAAGCGACTTTAAATTCGTTTGGGGCGTGTTTGGCGGCTCGAAACGCATGAATCTGGGGTATTTGCATATATTGAAGAGTTTTTGATCTCATAATACGAGCTGGAACTCCTACAGCAAGCGCAAAACTCAATCGTTCGATTTCGTTATAAAGCGACGTTGCATTCGTTTGGGGCTTGTTTGGCGGCACGGAACGTTTGAATCCTGAGTATTTGCATAGAACGAAGTGTTTTTGATTGCATAATACGAGCTGGAATGCCTGCTGCGATCGCAAAACTCAATCGTTCGATTTCGTTATAAACCGACTTTGCATTCGATTGGGGCGTGTTTGGCGGCTCGAAACGCATGAATCTTGCGTATTTGCACAGAATGAAGTGTTTTTGATCTTATAATACGGGCTGAAACGCCTACAGTGAGCGCAAAACTCAACCGTTCGATTCCGTTATAAAGCGACTTTAAATTCGTTTGGGGCGTGTTTGGCGGCTCGAAACGCATGAATCTTGCGTATTTGCATAGGATGAAGTGTTTTTGATCACATAACACGAGATGGAACTGCTACAGCGAGCGCAAAACTCAATCATTAGATTTCCTTATAAAGCGACTTTGCATTCGTTTGGGGCGTGTTTGGCGGCTCGAAACGCATGAATCTTGCGTATTTGCATAGAATGAAGTGTTTTTGATCTCATAATACGAGCTGGAACTCCTACAGCGAGCGCAAAACTCAATCGTTCGATTTCGTTATAAAGCGACTTTAAATTCGTTTGGGGCTTGTTTGGCGGCTCGAAACGCATGAATCCTGAGTATTTGCATAGAATGAAGTGTTTTTGATAGCATAATATGAGCTGGAATGCCTGCTGCGATCGCAAAACTCAATCGTTCGATTTCGTTATAAACCGACTTTGCATTCGATTGGGGCGTGTTTGGCGGCTCGAAACGCATGAATCTTGCGTATTTGCATAGAATGAAGTGTTTTTGATCTTATAATACGGGCTGAAACGCCTACAGCGAGCGCAAAACTCAATCGTTCGATTTCAGTATAAAGCGACTTTGCATTCGTTCGGGGCGTGTTTGGCGGCTCGAAACCCATGAATCTTGCGTATTTGCGTAGAATGAAGTGTTTTTGATCTTATAATACGGGCTGAAACGCCTACAGCGAGCGCAAAACTGAATCGTTCGGGGCGTGTTTGGCGGCACGGAACGTTTGAATCCTGAGTATTTGCATAGAACGAAGTGTTTTTGATCGCATAATACGAGCTGGAATGCGTGCTGCGATCGCAAAACTCAATCATTAGATTTCCTTGTAAAGCGACTTTGCATACGTTTGGGGCGTGTTTAGCGGCTCGAACCGCATGAATCTTGCGTACTTGCATAGAATGAAGTGTTTTTGATCTTATAATACGAGCTGGAACTCTTACAGCGAGCGCAAAACTCAATCGTTCGATTTCGTTATAAAGCGACTTTGCACTCGTTGGGGCGTGTTTGGCGGCACGGAACGTTTGAATCCTGAGTATTTGCATAGAACGAAGTGTTTTTGATCGCATAATATGAGCTGGAATTCCTACAGCGACCGCAAAACTCAATCGTTCGATTTCGTCATAAAGCGACTTTAAATTCGTTTGGGTCTTGTTTGGCGGCTCGAAACGCATGAATCTTGCGTATTTGCATAGGATGAAGTGTTTTTGATCTCATAACACGACCTGGAACTGCTTCAGCGAGCGCAAAACTCAATTGTTCGATTTCGTTATAAAGCCACTTTGCATTCGTTTGGGGCTTGTTTGGTGGCTCGAAACGCATGAATCTGGCGTATTTGCATATAATGAATTGTTTTTGATTTTATAATACGGTCTGAAACTCTTACAGCGAGCGCAAAACTCAATCGTTCGATTTCATTATAAAGCGACTTTAAATTCGTTTGGGGCTTGTTTGTCGGCCCAAAACTCATGAATCTTGCGTATTTGCATAGAATGAAGTGTTTTTGATCTTATAATATGTGCTGGAACTCCTACAGCGGGCGCAAAACTCAATCGTTCGATTTCGTTATAAAGCGACGTTGCATTCGTTTGGGGCTTGTTTGGCGGCACGGAACGTTTGAATCCTGAGTATTTGCATAGAACGAAGTGTTTTTGATCGCATAATACGAGCTGGAATGCCTGCTGCGATCGCAAAACTCAATCGTTCGATTTCGTTATAAACCGACTTTGCATTCGATTGGGGCGTGTTTGGCGGCTCGAAACGCATGAATCTTGCGTATTTGCATAGAATGAAGTGTTTTTGATCTTATAATACGGGCTGAAACGCCTACAGTGAGCGCAAAACTCAACCGTTCGATTTCGTTATAAAGCGACTTTAAATTCGTTTGGGGCGTGTTTGGCGGCTCGAAACGCATGAATCTGGGGTATTTGCATATATTGAAGAGTTTTTGATCTCATGATACGAGCTGGAACTCCTACAGCAAGCGCAAAACTCAATCGTTCGATTTCGTTATAAAGCGACGTTGCATTCGTTTGGGGATCGTTTGGCGGCACGGAACGTTTGAATCCTGAGTATTTGCATAGAACGAAGTGTTTTTGATCGCATAATATGAGCTGGAATTCCTACAGCGACCGCAAAACTCAATCGTTCGATTTCGTCATAAAGCGACTTTAAATTCGTTTGGGTCTTGTTTGGCGGCTCGAAACGCATGAATCTTGCGTATTTGCATAGGATGAAGTGTTTTTGATCTCATAACACGACCTGGAACTGCTTCAGCGAGCGCAAAACTCAATTGTTCGATTTCGTTATAAAGCCACTTTGCATTCGTTTGGGGCTTGTTTGGTGGCTCGAAACGCATGAATCTGGCGTATTTGCATATAATGAATTGTTTTTGATCTTATAATACGGTCTGAAACTCTTACAGCGAGCGCAAAACTCAATCGTTCGATTTCATTATAAAGCGACTTTAAATTCGTTTGGGGCTTGTTTGTCGGCCCAAAACTCATGAATCTTGCGTATTTGCATAGAATGAAGTGTTTTTGATCTTATAATATGTGCTGGAACTCCTACAGCGAGCGCAAAACTCAATCGTTCGATTTCGTTATAAAGCGACGTTGCATTCGTTTGGGGCTTGTTTGGCGGCACGAAACGTTTGAATCCTGAGTATTTGCATAGAATGAAGTGGTTTTGATCGCATAATACGAGCTGGAATGCCTGCTGCGATCGCAAAAGTCAATCTTTCGATTTCGTTATAAAGCGACTTTGCATTCGTTTGGGGCGTGTTTGGCGGCTCGAAACGCATGAATCTTGCGTATTTGTATAGAATGAAGTGTTTTTGATCTTATAATACGGGCTGAAACGCCTACAGCGAGCGCAAAACTCAATCGTTCGATTTCGTTATAAAGCGACTTTAAATTCGTTTGGGGCGTGTTTGGCGGCTCGAAACGCATGAATCTGGGGTATTTGCATATATTGAAGAGTTTTTGATCTCATAATACGAGCTGGAACTCCTACAGCAAGCGCAAAACTCAATCGTTCGATTTCGTTATAAAGCGACGTTGCATTCGTTTGGGGCTTGTTTGGCGGCATGGAACGTTTGAATCCTGAGTATTTGCATAGAACGAAGTGTTTTTGATTGCATAATACGAGCTGGAATGCCTGCTGCGATCGCAAAACTCAATCGTTCGATTTCGTTATAAACAGACTTTGCATTCGATTGGGGCGTGTTTGGCGGCTCGAAACGCATGAATCTTGCGTATTTGCACAGAATGAAGTGTTTTTGATCTTATAATACGGGCTGAAACGCCTACAGTGAGCGCAAAACTCAACCGTTCGATTTCGTTATAAAGCGACTTTAAATTCGTTTGGGGCGTGTTTGGCGGCTCGAAACGCATGAATCTTGCGTATTTGCATAGGATGAAGTGTTTTTGATCACATAACACGAGATGGAACTGCTACAGCGAGCGCAAAACTCAATCATTAGATTTCCTTATAAAGCGACTTTGCATTCGTTTGGGGCGTGTTTAGCGGCTCGAACCGCATGAATCTTGCGTATTTGCATAGAATGAAGTGTTTTTGATCTCATAATACGAGCTGGAACTCCTACAGCGAGCGCAAAACTCAATCGTTCGATTTCGTTATAAAGCGACTTTAAATTCGTTTGGGGCTTGTTTGGCGGCTCGAAACGCATGAATCCTGAGTATTTGCATAGAATGAAGTGTTTTTGATAGCATAATATGAGCTGGAATGCCTGCTGCGATCGCAAAACTCAATCGTTCGATTTCGTTATAAACCGACTTTGCATTCGATTGGGGCGTGTTTGGCGGCTCGAAACCCATGAATCTTGCGTATTTGCGTAGAATGAAGTGTTTTTGATCTTATAATACGGGCTGAAACGCCTACAGCGAGCGCAAAACTGAATCGTTCGGGGCGTCTTTGGCGGCACGGAACGTTTCAATCCTGAGTATTTGCATAGAACGAAGTGTTTTTGATCGCATAATACGAGCTGGAATGCGTGCTGCGATCGCAAAACTCAATCATTAGATTTCCTTGTAAAGCGACTTTGCATACGTTTGGGGTGTGTTTAGCGGCTCGAACCGCATGAATCTTGCGTACTTGCATAGAATGAAGTGTTTTTGATCTTATAATACGAGCTGGAACTCTTACAGCGAGCGCAAAACTTAATCGTTCGATTTCGTTATAAAGCGACTTTGCACTCGTTGGGGCGTGTTTGGCGGCACGGAACGTTTGAATCCTGAGTATTTGCATAGAACGAAGTGTTTTTGATCGCATAATATGAGCTGGAATTCCTACAGCGACCGCAAAACTCAATCGTTCGATTTCGTCATAAAGCGACTTTAAATTCGTTTGGGTCTTGTTTGGCGGCTCGAAACGCATGAATCTTGCGTATTTGCATAGGATGAAGTGTTTTTGATCTCATAACACGACCTGGAACTGCTTCAGCGAGCGCAAAACTCAATTGTTCGATTTCGTTATAAAGCCACTTTGCATTCGTTTGGGGCTTGTTTGGTGGCTCGAAACGCATGAATCTGGCGTATTTGCATATAATGAATTGTTTTTGATCTTATAATACGGTCTGAAACTCTTACAGCGAGCGCAAAACTCAATCGTTCGATTTCATTATAAAGCGACTTTAAATTCGTTTGGGGCTTGTTTGTCGGCCCAAAACTCATGAATCTTGCGTATTTGCATAGAATGAAGTGTTTTTGATCTTATAATATGTGCTGGAACTCCTACAGCGGGCGCAAAACTCAATCGTTCGATTTCGTTATAAAGCGACGTTGCATTCGTTTGGGGCTTGTTTGGCGGCACGAAACTTTTGAATCCTGAGTATTTGCATAGAATGAAGTGGTTTTGATCGCATAATACGAGCTGGAACTCCTACAGCGAGCGCAAAACTCAATCGTTCGATTTCGTTATAAAGCGACTTTGCATTCGTTTGGGGCGTGTTTGGGGGCTCGAAACGCATGAATCTTGCGTATTTGTATAGAATGAAGTGTTTTTGATCTCATAATATGAGCTGGAATTCCTACAGCGAGCGCAAAACTCAATCGTTCGATTTCGTTATAAAGCGACGTTGCATTCGTTTGGGGCTTGTTTGGCGGCACGGAACGTTTGAATCCTGAGTATTTGCATAGAACGAAGTGTTTTTGATCGCATAATACGAGCTGGAATGCCTGCTGCGATCGCAAAACTCAATCGTTCGATTTCGTTATAAACCGACTTTGCATTCGATTGGGGCGTGTTTGGCGGCTCGAAACGCATGAATCTTGCGTATTTGCATAGAATGAAGTGTTTTTGATCTTATAATACGGGCTGAAACGCCTACAGTGAGCGCAAAACTCAACCGTTCGATTTCGTTATAAAGCGACTTTAAATTCGTTTGGGGCGTGTTTGGCGGCTCGAAACGCATGAATCTGGGGTATTTGCATATATTGAAGAGTTTTTGATCTCATGATACGAGCTGGAACTCCTACAGCAAGCGCAAAACTCAATCGTTCGATTTCGTTATAAAACGACGTTGCATTCGTTTGGGGCTTGTTTGGCGGCACGGAACGTTTGAATCCTGAGTATTTGCATAGAACGAAGTGTTTTTGATCGCATAATATGAGCTGAAACGCCTACAGCGAGCGCAAAACTCAATCGTTCGATTTCGTTATAAAGCGACTTTAAATTCGTTTGGGGCGTGTTTGGCGGCTCGAAACGCATGAATCTGGGGTATTTGCATATATTGAAGAGTTTTTGATCTCATAATACGAGCTGGAACTCCTACAGCAAGCGCAAAACTCAATCGTTCGATTTCATTATAAAGCGACTTTAAATTCGTTTGGGGCTTGTTTGTCGGCCCAAAACTCATGAATCTTGCGTATTTGCATAGAATGAAGTGTTTTTGATCTTATAATATGTGCTGGAACTCCTACAGCGGGCGCAAAACTCAATCGTTCGATTTCGTTATAAAGCGACGTTGCATTCGTTTGGGGCTTGTTTGGCGGCACGAAACTTTTGAATCCTGAGTATTTGCATAGAATGAAGTGGTTTTGATCGCATAATACGAGCTGGAACTCCTACAGCGAGCGCAAAACTCAATCGTTCGATTTCGTTATAAAGCGACTTTGCATTCGTTTGGGGCGTGTTTGGGGGCTCGAAACGCATGAATCTTGCGTATTTGTATAGAATGAAGTGTTTTTGATCTCATAATATGAGCTGGAATTCCTACAGCGAGCGCAAAACTCAATCGTTCGATTTCGTTATAAAGCGACGTTGCATTCGTTTGGGGCTTGTTTGGCGGCACGGAACGTTTGAATCCTGAGTATTTGCATAGAACGAAGTGTTTTTGATCGCATAATACGAGCTGGAATGCCTGCTGCGATCGCAAAACTCAATCGTTCGATTTCGTTATAAACCGACTTTGCATTCGATTGGGGCGTGTTTGGCGGCTCGAAACGCATGAATCTTGCGTATTTGCATAGAATGAAGTGTTTTTGATCTTATAATACGGGCTGAAACGCCTACAGTGAGCGCAAAACTCAACCGTTCGATTTCGTTATAAAGCGACTTTAAATTCGTTTGGGGCGTGTTTGGCGGCTCGAAACGCATGAATCTGGGGTATTTGCATATATTGAAGAGTTTTTGATCTCATGATACGAGCTGGAACTCCTACAGCAAGCGCAAAACTCAATCGTTCGATTTCGTTATAAAACGACGTTGCATTCGTTTGGGGCTTGTTTGGCGGCACGGAACGTTTGAATCCTGAGTATTTGCATAGAACGAAGTGTTTTTGATCGCATAATATGAGCTGGAATTCCTACAGCGACCGCAAAACTCAATCGTTCGATTTCGTCATAAAGCGACTTTAAATTCGTTTGGGTCTTGTTTGGCGGCTCGAAACGCATGAATCTTGCGTATTTGCATAGGATGAAGTGTTTTTGATCTCATAACACGACCTGGAACTGCTTCAGCGAGCGCAAAACTCAATTGTTCGATTTCGTTATAAAGCCACTTTGCATTCGTTTGGGGCTTGTTTGGTGGCTCGAAACGCATGAATCTGGCGTATTTGCATATAATGAATTGTTTTTGATCTTATAATACGGTCTGAAACTCTTACAGCGAGCGCAAAACTCAATCGTTCGATTTCATTATAAAGCGACTTTAAATTCGTTTGGGGCGTGTTTGGCGGCTCGAAACGCATGAATCTTGCGTATTTGTATAGAATGAAGTGTTTTTGATCTTATAATACGGGCTGAAACGCCTACAGCGAGCGCAAAACTCAATCGTTCGATTTCGTTATAAAGCGACTTTAAATTCGTTTGGGGCTTGTTTGGCGGCTCGAAACGCATGAATCCTGAGTATTTGCATAGAATGAAGTGTTTTTGATCGCATAATATGAGCTGGAATGCCTGCTGCGATCGCAAAACTCAATCGTTCGATTTCGTTATAAAGCGACTTTAAATTCGTTTGGGGCTTGTTTGGTGGCTCGAAACGCATGAATCTGGCGTATTTGCATAGATTGAAGAGTTTTTGATCTCATTATACGAGCTGGAACTCTTACAGTGAGCGCAAAACTCAATCGTTCGATTTCGTTATAAAGCGGCGTTGCATTCGTTTGGGGCTTGATTGGCGGCACGGAACGTTTGAATCCTGAGTATTTGCATAGAACGAAGTGTTTTTGATCGCATAATACGAGCTGGAATGCCTGCTGCGATCGCAAAACTCAATCGTTCGATTTCGTTATAAACCGACTTTGCATTCGATTGGGGCGTGTTTGACGGCTCGAAACGCATGAATCTCGCGTATTTGCATAGAATGAAGTATTTTTGATCTTATAATACTGGCTGAAACGCCTACAGCGAGCGCAAAACTCAATCGTTCGATTTCGTTATAAAGCGACTTTAAATTCGTTTGGGGCGTGTTTGGCGGCTCGAAACGCATGAATCTTGCGTATTTGCATAGAATGAAGTGTTTTTGATCTCATAATACGAGCTGGAACTCCTACAGCGAGCGCAAAACTCAATCGTTCGATTTCGTTATAAAGCGACTTTGCACTCGTTGGGGCGTGTTTGGCGGCTGTAAACGCATGAATCCTGCGTATTTGCATAGAACGAAGTGTTTTTGATCGCATAATACGAGCTGGAATGCCTGCTGCGATCGCAAAACTCAATCGTTCGATTTCGTTATAAAGCGACTTTAAATTCGTTTGGGGCTTGTTTGGTGGCTCGAAACGCATGAATCTGGCGTATTTGCATAGATTGAAGAGTTTTTGATTTCATAATACGAGCTGGAACTCCTACAGCGAGCGCAAAACTCAATCGTTCGATTTCGTTATAAACCGACGTTGCATTCGTTTGGGGCTTGTTTGGCGGCACGGAACGTTTGAATCCTGAGTATTTGCATAGAACGAAGTGTTTTTGATCGCATAATACGAGCTGGAATGCCTGCTGCGATCGCAAAACTCAATCGTTCGATTTCGTTATAACCCGACTTTGCATTCGATTGGGGCGTGTTTGGCGGCTCGAAACGCATGAATCTTGCGTATTTGCATAGAATGAAGTGCTTTTGATCTTATAATACGGGCTGAAACGCCTACAGCGAGCGCAAAACTCAACCGTTCGATTTCGTTATAAAGCGACTTCAAATTCGTTTGGGGCGTGTTTGGCGGCTCGAAACGCATGAATCTGGGGTATTTGCATATATTGAAGAGTTTTTGATCTCATAATACGAGCTGGAACTCCTACAGCAAGCGCAAAACTCAATCGTTCGATTTCGTTATAAAGCGACGTTGCATTCGTTTGGGGCTTGTTTGGCGGCACGGAACGTTTGAATCCTGAGCATTTGCATAGAACGAAGTGTTTTTGATTGCATAATACGAGCTGGAATGCCTGCTGCGATCGCAAAACTCAATCGTTCGATTTCGTTATAAACCGACTTTGCATTCGATTGGGGCGTGTTTGGCGGCTCGAAACGCATGAATCTTGCGTATTTGCACAGAATGAAGTGTTTTTGATCTCATAATACGAGCTGGAACTCCTACAGCGAGCGCAAAACTCAATCGTTCGATTTCGTTATAAAGCGACTTTAAATTCGTTTGGGGCTTGTTTGGCGGCTCGAAACGCATGAATCCTGAGTATTTGCATAGAATGAAGTGTTTTTGATAGCATAATATGAGCTGGAATGCCTGCTGCGATCGCAAAACTCAATCGTTCGATTTCGTTATAAACCGACTTTGCATTCGATTGGGGCGTGTTTGGCGGCTCGAAACGCATGAATCTTGCGTATTTGCATAGAATGAAGTGTTTTTGATCTTATAATACGGGCTGAAACGCCTACAGCGAGCGCAAAACTCAATCGTTCGATTTCAGTATAAAGCGACTTTGCATTCGTTCGGGGCGTGTTTGGCGGCTCGAAACCCATGAATCTTGCGTATTTGCGTAGAATGAAGTGTTTTTGATCTTATAATACGGGCTGAAACGCCTACAGCGAGCGCAAAACTGAATCGTTCGGGGCGTGTTTGGCGGCACGGAACGTTAGAATCCTGAGTATTTGCATAGAACGAAGTGTTTTTGATCGCATAATACGAGCTGGAATGCGTGCTGCGATCGCAAAACTCAATCATTAGATTTCCTTGTAAAGCGACTTTGCATACGTTTGGGGCGTGTTTAGCGGCTCGAACCGCATGAATCTTGCGTACTTGCATAGAATGAAGTGTTTTTGATCTTATAATACGAGCTGGAACTCTTACAGCGAGCGCAAAACTCAATCATTCGATTTCGTTATAAAGCGACTTTGCACTCGTTGGGGCGTGTTTGGCGGCACGGAACGTTTGAATCCTGAGTATTTGCATAGAACGAAGTGTTTTTGATCGCATAATATGAGCTGGAATTCCTACAGCGACCGCAAAACTCAATCGTTCGATTTCGTCATAAAGCGACTTTAAATTCGTTTGGGTCTTGTTTGGCGGCTCGAAACGCATGAATCTTGCGTATTTGCATAGGATGAAGTGTTTTTGATCTCATAACACGACCTGGAACTGCTTCAGTGAGCGCAAAACTCAATTGTTCGATTTCGTTATAAAGCCACTTTGCATTCGTTTGGGGCTTGTTTGGTGGCTCGAAACGCATGAATCTGGCGTATTTGCAAATAATGAATTGTTTTTGATCTTATAATACGGTCTGAAACTCTTACAGCGAGCGCAAAACTCAATCGTTCGATTTCATTATAAAGCGACTTTAAATTCGTTTGGGGCTTGTTTGTCGGCCCAAAACTCATGAATCTTGCGTATTTGCATAGAATGATGTGTTTTTGATCTTATAATATGTGCTGGAACTCCTACAGCGAGCGCAAAACTCAATCGTTCGATTTCGTTATAAAGCGACGTTGCATTCGTTTGGGACTTGTTTGGCAGCACGAAACGTTTGAATCCTGAGTATTTGCATAGAATGAAGTGGTTTTGATCGCATAATACGAGCTGGAACTCCTACAGGGAGCGCAAAACTCAATCGTTCGATTTCGTTATAAAGCGACTTTGCATTCGTTTGGGGCGTGTTTGGCGGCTCAAAACGCATGAATCTTGCGTATTTGTATAGAATGAAATGTTTTTGATCTCATAATATGAGCTGGAATTCCTACAGCGAGCGCAAAACTCAATCGTTCGATTTCGTTATAAAGCGACGTTGCATTCGTTTGGGGCTTGTTTGGCGGCACGGAACGTTTGAATCCTGAGTATTTGCATAGAACGAAGTGTTTTTGATCGCATAATACGAGCTGGAATGCCTGCTGCGATCGCAAAACTCAATCGTTCGATTTCGTTATAAACCGACTTTGCATTCGATTGGGGCGTGTTTGGCGGCTCGAAACGCATGAATCTTGCGTATTTGCATAGAATGAAGTGTTTTTGATCTTATAATACGGGCTGAAACGCCTACAGTGAGCGCAAAACTCAACCGTTCGATTTCGTTATAAAGCGACTTTAAATTCGTTTGGGGCGTGTTTGGCGGCTCGAAACGCATGAATCTGGGGTATTTGCATATATTGAAGAGTTTTTGATCTCATGATACGAGCTGGAACTCCTACAGCAAGCGCAAAACTCAATCGTTCGATTTCGTTATAAAGCGACGTTGCATTCGTTTGGGGCTTGTTTGGCGGCACGGAACGTTTGAATCCTGAGTATTTGCATAGAACGAAGTGTTTTTGATCGCATAATATGAGCTGGAATTCCTACAGCGACCGCAAAACTCAATCGTTCGATTTCGTCATAAAGCGACTTTAAATTCGTTTGGGTCTTGTTTGGCGGCTCGAAACGCATGAATCTTGCGTATTTGCATAGGATGAAGTGTTTTTGATCACATAACACGAGATGGAACTGCTACAGCGAGCGCAAAACTCAATCATTAGATTTCCTTATAAAGCGACTTTGCATTCGTTTGGGGCGTATTTAGCGACTCGAACCTCATGAATCTTGCGTATTTGCATAGAATGAAGTGTTTTTGATCTCATAATACGAGCTGGAACTCCTACAGCGAGCGCAAAACTCAATCGTTCGATTTCGTTATAAAGCGACTTTAAATTCGTTTGGGGCTTGTTTGGCGGCTCGAAACGCATGAATCCTGAGTATTTGCATAGAATGAAGTGTTTTTGATAGCATAATATGAGCTGGAATGCCTGCTGCGATCGCAAAACTCAATCGTTCGATTTCGTTATAAACCGACTTTGCATTCGATTGGGGCGTGTTTGGCGGCTCGAAACGCATGAATCTTGCGTATTTGCATAGAATGAAGTGTTTTTGATCTTATAATACGGGCTGAAACGCCTACAGCGAGCGCAAAACTCAATCGTTCGATTTCAGTATAAAGCGACTTTGCATTCGTTCGGGGCGTGTTTGGCGGCTCGAAACCCATGAATCTTGCGTATTTGCGTAGAATGAAGTGTTTTTGATCTTATAATACGGGCTGAAACGCCTACAGCGAGCGCAAAACTGAATCGTTCGGGGCGTGGTTGGCGGCACGGAACGTTTGAATCCTGAGTATTTGCATAGAACGAAGTGTTTTTGATCGCATAATACGAGCTGGAATGCGTGCTGCGATCGCAAAACTCAATCATTAGATTTCCTTGTAAAGCGACTTTGCATACGTTTGGGGCGTGTTTAGCGGCTCGAACCGCATGAATCTTGCGTACTTGCATAGAATGAAGTGTTTTTGATCTTATAATATGAGCTGGAACTCTTACAGCGAGCGCAAAACTCAATCGTTCGATTTCGTTATAAAGCGACTTTGCACTCGTTGGGGCGTGTTTGGCGGCACGGAACGTTTGAATCCTGAGTATTTGCATAGAACGAAGTGTTTTTGATCGCATAATATGAGCTGGAATTCCTACAGCGACCGCAAAACTCAATCGTTCGATTTCGTCATAAAGCGACTTTAAATTCGTTTGGGTCTTGTTTGGCGGCTCGAAACGCATGAATCTTGCGTATTTGCATAGGATGAAGTGTTTTTGATCTCATAACACGACCTGGAACGCTTCAGCGAGCGCAAAACTCAACCGTTCGATTTCGTTATAAAGCGACTTCAAATTCGTTTGGGGCGTGTTTGGCGGCTCGAAACGCATGAATCTTGCGTATTTACATAGGATGAAGTGTTTTTGATCTCATAACACGAGATGGAACTCCTACAGCGAGCGCAAAACTCAATCCTTCGATTTCGTTATAAAGCCACTTTGCATTCGTTTGGGGCTTGTTTGGCGGCTCGAAACGCATGAATCTGGCGTATTTGCATATAATGAATTGTTTTTGATCTTATAATACGGTCTGAAACTCCTACAGCGAGCGCAAAACTCAATCGTTCGATTTCATTATAAAGCGACTTTAAATTCGTTTGGGGCTTGTTTGTCGGCCCAAAACTCATGAATCTTGCGTATTTGCATAGAATGAAGTGTTTTTGATCTTATAATATGTGCTGGAACTCCTACAGCGAGCGCAAAACTCAATCGTGCGATTTCGTTATAAAGCGACGTTGCATTCGTTTGGGGCTTGTTTGGCGGCACGAAACGTTTGAATCCTGAGTATTTGCATAGAATGAAGTGTTTTTGATCGCATAATACGAGCTGGAATGCCTGCTGCGATCGCGAAAGTCATTCGTTCGATTTCGTTATAAAGCGACTTTGCATTCGTTTGGGGCGTGTTTGGCGGCTCGAAACGCATGAATCTTGCGTATTTGTATAGAATGAAGTGTTTTTGATCTTATAATACGGGCTGAAACGCCTACAGCGAGCGCAAAACTCAATCGTTCGATTTCGTTATAAAGCGACTTTGCACTCGTTGGGGCGTGTTTGGCGGCTGTAAACGCATGAATCTTGCGTATTTGCATAGGATGAAGTGTTTTTGATCTCATAACACGAGATGGAACTCCTACAGCGAACGCAAAACTCAATCGTTCGATTTCGTTATAAAGCGACTTTGCACTCGTTGGGGCGTGTTTGGCGGCTGTAAACGCATGAATCTTGCGAATTTGCATAGAATGAAGTGTTTTTGATCTCATAATACGAGCTGGAACTCCTACAGCGAGCGCAAAACTGAATCGTTCGATTTCGTTATAAAGCGACTTTGCACTCGTTGTGGCGTGTTTGGCGGCTGTAAACGCAAGAATCTTGCGTATTTGCATAGAATGAAGTGTTTTTGATCTCATAATATGAGCTGGAATTCCTACAGCGAGCGCAAAACTCAATCGTTCCATGTCGTCATAAAGCGACTTTAAATTCGTTTGGGTCTTGTTTGGCGGCTCGAAACGCATGAATCTTGCGTATTTGCATAGGATGAAGTGTTTTTGATCTCATAACACGAGCTGGAACTGCTACAGCGAGCGCAAAACTCAATCGTTCGATTTCGTTATAAAGCCACTTTGCATTCGTTTGGGGCTTGTTTGGTAGCTCGAAACGCATGAATCTGGCGTATTTGCATATAATGAATTGTTTTTGATCTTATAATACGGTCTGAAACTCCTACAGCGAGCGCAAAACTCAATCGTTCGATTTCGTTATAAAGCGACTTTGCATTCGTTTGGGGCGTGTTTGGCGTCTCGAAACACATGAATCTTGCGTATTTGCATAGAATGAAGTGTTTTTGATCTTATAATACGGGCTGAAACGCCTACAGCGAGCGCAAAACTCAATCGTTCGATTTCGTTATAAAGCGACGTTGCATTCGTTTGGGGCTTGTTTGGCGGCACGGAACGTTTGAATCCTGAGTATTTGCATAGAACGAAGTGTTTTTGATCGCATAATATGAGCTGGAATTCCTACAGCGACCGCAAAACTCAATCGTTCGATTTCGTCATAAAGCGACTTTAAATTCGTTTGGGTCTTGTTTGGCGGCTCGAAACGCATGAATCTTGCGTATTTGCATAGGATGAAGTGTTTTTGATCTCATAACACGACCTGGAACTGCTTCAGCGAGCGCAAAACTCAATTGTTCGATTTCGTTATAAAGCCACTTTGCATTCGTTTGGGGCTTGTTTGGTGGCTCGAAACGCATGAATCTGGCGTATTTGCATATAATGAATTGTTTTTGATCTTATAATACGGTCTGAAACTCTTACAGCGAGCGCAAAACTCAATCGTTCGATTTCATTATAAAGCGACTTTAAATTCGTTTGGGGCGTGTTTGGCGGCTCGAAACGCATGAATCTTGCGTATTTGTATAGAATGAAGTGTTTTTGATCTTATAATACGGGCTGAAACGCCTACAGCGAGCGCAAAACTCAATCGTTCGATTTCGTTATAAAGCGACTTTAAATTCGTTTGGGGCTTGTTTGGCGGCTCGAAACGCATGAATCCTGAGTATTTGCATAGAATGAAGTGTTTTTGATCTCATAATACGAGCTGGAACTCCTACAGCGAGCGCAAAACTGAATCGTTCGATTTCGTTATAAAGCGACTTTGCACTCGTTGTGGCGTGTTTGGCGGCTGTAAACGCAAGAATCTTGCGTATTTGCATAGAATGAAGTGTTTTTGATCTCATAATATGAGCTGGAATTCCTACAGCGAGCGCAAAACTCAATCGTTCCATGTCGTCATAAAGCGACTTTAAATTCGTTTGGGTCTTGTTTGGCGGCTCGAAACGCATGAATCTTGCGTATTTGCATAGGATGAAGTGTTTTTGATCTCATAACACGAGCTGGAACTGCTACAGCGAGCGCAAAACTCAATCGTTCGATTTCGTTATAAAGCCACTTTGCATTCGTTTGGGGCTTGTTTGGTAGCTCGAAACGCATGAATCTGGCGTATTTGCATATAATGAATTGTTTTTGATCTTATAATACGGTCTGAAACTCCTACAGCGAGCGCAAAACTCAATCGTTCGATTTCGTTATAAAGCGACTTTGCATTCGTTTGGGGCGTGTTTGGCGTCTCGAAACACATGAATCTTGCGTATTTGTATAGAATGAAGTGTTTTTGATCTTATAATACGGGCTGAAACGCCTACAGCGAGCGCAAAACTCAATCGTTCGATTTCGTTATAAAGCGACGTTGCATTCGTTTGGGGCTTGTTTGGCGGCACGGAACGTTTGAATCCTGAGTATTTGCATAGAACGAAGTGTTTTTGATCGCATAATATGAGCTGGAATTCCTACAGCGACCGCAAAACTCAATCGTTCGATTTCGTCATAAAGCGACTTTAAATTCGTTTGGGTCTTGTTTGGCGGCTCGAAACGCATGAATCTTGCGTATTTGCATAGGATGAAGTGTTTTTGATCTCATAACACGACCTGGAACTGCTTCAGCGAGCGCAAAACTCAATTGTTCGATTTCGTTATAAAGCCACTTTGCATTCGTTTGGGGCTTGTTTGGTGGCTCGAAACGCATGAATCTGGCGTATTTGCATATAATGAATTGTTTTTGATCTTATAATACGGTCTGAAACTCTTACAGCGAGCGCAAAACTCAATCGTTCGATTTCATTATAAAGCGACTTTAAATTCGTTTGGGGCGTGTTTGGCGGCTCGAAACGCATGAATCTTGCGTATTTGTATAGAATGAAGTGTTTTTGATCTTATAATACGGGCTGAAACGCCTACAGCGAGCGCAAAACTCAATCGTTCGATTTCGTTATAAAGCGACTTTAAATTCGTTTGGGGCTTGTTTGGCGGCTCGAAACGCATGAATCCTGAGTATTTGCATAGAATGAAGTGTTTTTGATCGCATAATATGAGCTGGAATGCCTGCTGCGATCGCAAAACTCAATCGTTCGATTTCGTTATAAAGCGACTTTAAATTCGTTTGGGGCTTGTTTGGTGGCTCGAAACGCATGAATCTGGCGTATTTGCATAGATTGAAGAGTTTTTGATCTCATTATACGAGCTGGAACTCTTACAGTGAGCGCAAAACTCAATCGTTCGATTTCGTTATAAAGCGGCGTTGCATTCGTTTGGGGCTTGATTGGCGGCACGGAACGTTTGAATCCTGAGTATTTGCATAGAACGAAGTGTTTTTGATCGCATAATACGAGCTGGAATGCCTGCTGCGATCGCAAAACTCAATCGTTCGATTTCGTTATAAACCGACTTTGCATTCGATTGGGGCGTGTTTGACGGCTCGAAACGCATGAATCTCGCGTATTTGCATAGAATGAAGTATTTTTGATCTTATAATACTGGCTGAAACGCCTACAGCGAGCGCAAAACTCAATCGTTCGATTTCGTTATAAAGCGACTTTAAATTCGTTTGGGGCGTGTTTGGCGGCTCGAAACGCATGAATCTTGCGTATTTGCATAGAATGAAGTGTTTTTGATCTCATAATACGAGCTGGAACTCCTACAGCGAGCGCAAAACTCAATCGTTCGATTTCGTTATAAAGCGACTTTGCACTCGTTGGGGCGTGTTTGGCGGCTGTAAACGCATGAATCCTGCGTATTTGCATAGAACGAAGTGTTTTTGATCGCATAATACGAGCTGGAATGCCTGCTGCGATCGCAAAACTCAATCGTTCGATTTCGTTATAAAGCGACTTTAAATTCGTTTGGGGCTTGTTTGGTGGCTCGAAACGCATGAATCTGGCGTATTTGCATAGATTGAAGAGTTTTTGATTTCATAATACGAGCTGGAACTCCTACAGCGAGCGCAAAACTCAATCGTTCGATTTCGTTATAAAGCGACGTTGCATTCGTTTGGGGCTTGTTTGGCGGCACGGAACGTTTGAATCCTGAGTATTTGCATAGAACGAAGTGTTTTTGATCGCATAATACGAGCTGGAATGCCTGCTGCGATCGCAAAACTCAATCGTTCGATTTCGTTATAAACCGACTTTGCATTCGATTGGGGCGTGTTTGGCGGCTCGAAACGCATGAATCTTGCGTATTTGCATAGAATGAAGTGCTTTTGATCTTATAATACGGGCTGAAACGCCTACAGCGAGCGCAAAACTCAACCGTTCGATTTCGTTATAAAGCGACTTCAAATTCGTTTGGGGCGTGTTTGGCGGCTCGAAACGCATGAATCTGGGGTATTTGCATATATTGAAGAGTTTTTGATCTCATAATACGAGCTGGAACTCCTACAGCAAGCGCAAAACTCAATCGTTCGATTTCGTTATAAAGCGACGTTGCATTCGTTTGGGGCTTGTTTGGCGGCACGGAACGTTTGAATCCTGAGCATTTGCATAGAACGAAGTGTTTTTGATTGCATAATACGAGCTGGAATGCCTGCTGCGATCGCAAAACTCAATCGTTCGATTTCGTTATAAACCGACTTTGCATTCGATTGGGGCGTGTTTGGCGGCTCGAAACGCATGAATCTTGCGTATTTGCACAGAATGAAGTGTTTTTGATCTTATAATACGGGCTGAAACGCCTACAGTGAGCGCAAAACTCAACCGTTCGATTTCGTTATAAAGCGACTTTAAATTCGTTTGGGGCGTGTTTGGCGGCTCGAAACGCATGAATCTTGCGTATTTGCATAGGATGAAGTGTTTTTGATCACATAACACGAGATGGAACTGCTACAGCGAGCGCAAAACTCAATCATTAGATTTCCTTATAAAGCGACTTTGCATTCGTTTGGGGCGTGTTTAGCGACTCGAACCGCATGAATCTTGCGTATTTGCATAGAATGAAGTGTTTTTGATCTCATAATACGAGCTGGAACTCCTACAGCGAGCGCAAAACTCAATCGTTCGATTTCGTTATAAAGCGACTTTAAATTCGTTTGGGGCTTGTTTGGCGGCTCGAAACGCATGAATCCTGAGTATTTGCATAGAATGAAGTGTTTTTGATAGCATAATATGAGCTGGAATGCCTGCTGCGATCGCAAAACTCAATCGTTCGATTTCGTTATAAACCGACTTTGCATTCGATTGGGGCGTGTTTGGCGGCTCGAAACGCATGAATCTTGCGTATTTGCATAGAATGAAGTGTTTTTGATCTTATAATACGGGCTGAAACGCCTACAGCGAGCGCAAAACTCAATCGTTCGATTTCAGTATAAAGCGACTTTGCATTCGTTCGGGGCGTGTTTGGCGGCTCGAAACCCATGAATCTTGCGTATTTGCGTAGAATGAAGTGTTTTTGATCTTATAATACGGGCTGAAACGCCTACAGCGAGCGCAAAACTGAATCGTTCGGGGCGTGTTTGGCGGCACGGAACGTTTGAATCCTGAGTATTTGCATAGAACGAAGTGTTTTTGATCGCATAATACGAGCTGGAATGCGTGCTGCGATCGCAAAACTCAATCATTAGATTTCCTTGTAAAGCGACTTTGCATACGTTTGGGGCGTGTTTAGCGGCTCGAACCGCATGAATCTTGCGTACTTGCATAGAATGAAGTGTTTTTGATCTTATAATACGAGCTGGAACTCTTACAGCGAGCGCAAAACTCAATCATTCGATTTCGTTATAAAGCGACTTTGCACTCGTTGGGGCGTGTTTGGCGGCACGGAACGTTTGAATCCTGAGTATTTGCATAGAACGAAGTGTTTTTGATCGCATAATATGAGCTGGAATTCCTACAGCGACCGCAAAACTCAATCGTTCGATTTCGTCATAAAGCGACTTTAAATTCGTTTGGGTCTTGTTTGGCGGCTCGAAACGCATGAATCTTGCGTATTTGCATAGGATGAAGTGTTTTTGATCTCATAACACGACCTGGAACTGCTTCAGTGAGCGCAAAACTCAATTGTTCGATTTCGTTATAAAGCCACTTTGCATTCGTTTGGGGCTTGTTTGGTGGCTCGAAACGCATGAATCTGGCGTATTTGCATATAGTGAATTGTTTTTGATCTTATAATACGGTCTGAAACTCTTACAGCGAGCGCAAAACTCAATCGTTCGATTTCATTATAAAGCGACTTTAAATTCGTTTGGGGCTTGTTTGTCGGCCCAAAACTCATGAATCTTGCGTATTTGCATAGAATGATGTGTTTTTGATCTTATAATATGTGCTGGAACTCCTACAGCGAGCGCAAAACTCAATCGTTCGATTTCGTTATAAAGCGACGTTGCATTCGTTTGGGACTTGTTTGGCAGCACGAAACGTTTGAATCCTGAGTATTTGCATAGAATGAAGTGGTTTTGATCGCATAATACGAGCTGGAACTCCTACAGGGAGCGCAAAACTCAATCGTTCGATTTCGTTATAAAGCGACTTTGCATTCGTTTGGGGCGTGTTTGGCGGCTCGAAACGCATGAATCTTGCGTATTTGTATAGAATGAAATGTTTTTGATCTCATAATATGAGCTGGAATTCCTACAGCGAGCGCAAAACTCAATCGTTCGATTTCGTTATAAAGCGACGTTGCATTCGTTTGGGGCTTGTTTGGCGGCACGGAACGTTTGAATCCTGAGTATTTGCATAGAACGAAGTGTTTTTGATCGCATAATATGAGCTGGAATTCCTACAGCGACCGCAAAACTCAATCGTTCGATTTCGTCATAAAGCGACTTTAAATTCGTTTGGGTCTTGTTTGGCGGCTCGAAACGCATGAATCTTGCGTATTTGCATAGGATGAAGTGTTTTTGATCACATAACACGAGATGGAACTGCTACAGCGAGCGCAAAACTCAATCATTAGATTTCCTTATAAAGCGACTTTGCATTCGTTTGGGGCGTATTTAGCGACTCGAACCTCATGAATCTTGCGTATTTGCATAGAATGAAGTGTTTTTGATCTCATAATACGAGCTGGAACTCCTACAGCGAGCGCAAAACTCAATCGTTCGATTTCGTTATAAAGCGACTTTAAATTCGTTTGGGGCTTGTTTGGCGGCTCGAAACGCATGAATCCTGAGTATTTGCATAGAATGAAGTATTTTTGATAGCATAATATGAGCTGGAATGCCTGCTGCGATCGCAAAACTCAATCGTTCGATTTCGTTATAAACCGACTTTGCATTCGATTGGGGCGTGTTTGGCGGCTCGAAACGCATGAATCTTGCGTATTTGCATAGAATGAAGTGTTTTTGATCTTATAATACGGGCTGAAACGCCTACAGCGAGCGCAAAACTCAATCGTTCGATTTCAGTATAAAGCGACTTTGCATTCGTTCGGGGCGTGTTTGGCGGCTCGATACCCATGAATCTTGCGTATTTGCGTAGAATGAAGTGTTTTTGATCTTATAATACGGGCTGAAACGCCTTCAGCGAGCGCAAAACTGAATCGTTCGGGGCGTGTTTGGCGGCACGGAACGTTTGAATCCTGAGTATTTGCATAGAACGAAGTGTTTTTGATCGCATAATACGAGCTGGAATGCGTGCTGCGATCGCAAAACTCAATCATTAGATTTCCTTGTAAAGCGACTTTGCATACGTTTGGGGCGTGTTTAGCGGCTCGAACCGCATGAATCTTGCGTACTTGCATAGAATGAAGTGTTTTTGATCTTATAATATGAGCTGGAACTCTTACAGCGAGCGCAAAACTCAATCGTTCGATTTAGTTATAAAGCGACTTTGCACTCGTTGGGGCGTGTTTGGCGGCACGGAACGTTTGAATCCTGAGTATTTGCATAGAACGAAGTGTTTTTGATCGCATAATATGAGCTGGAATTCCTACAGCGACCGCAAAACTCAATCGTTCGATTTCGTCATAAAGCGACTTTAAATTCGTTTGGGTCTTGTTTGGCGGCTCGAAACGCATGAATCTTGCGTATTTGCATAGGATGAAGTGTTTTTGATCTCATAACACGACCTGGAACGCTTCAGCGAGCGCAAAACTCAATTGTTCGATTTCGTTATAAAGCCACTTTGCATTCGTTTGGGGCTTGTTTGGTGGCTCGAAACGCATGAATCTGGCGTATTTGCATATAATGAATTGTTTTTGATCTTATAATACGGTCTGAAACTCTTACAGCGAGCGCAAAACTCAATCGTTCGATTTCATTATAAAGCGACTTTAAATTCGTTTGGGGCTTGTTTGGCGGCACGAAACGTTTGAATCCTGAGTATTTGCATAGAATGAAGTGGTTTTGATCGCATAATACGAGCTGGAATGCCTGCTGCGATCGCAAAAGTCAATCTTTCGATTTCGTTATAAAGCGACTTTGCATTCGTTTGGGGCGTGTTTGGCGGCTCGAAACGCATGAATCTTGCGTATTTGTATAGAATGAAGTGTTTTTGATCTTATAATACGGGCTGAAACGCCTACAGCGAGCGCAAAACTCAATCGTTCGATTTCAGTATAAAGCGACTTTGCATTCGTTCGGGGCGTGTTTGGCGGCTCGAAACCCATGAATCTTGCGTATTTGCGTAGAATGAAGTGTTTTTGATCTTATAATACGGGCTGAAACGCCTACAGCGAGCGCAAAACTGAATCGTTCGGGGCGTGTTTGGCGGCACGGAACGTTTGAATCCTGAGTATTTGCATAGAACGAAGTGTTTTTGATCGCATAATACGAGCTGGAATGCGTGCTGCGATCGCAAAACTCAATCATTAGATTTCCTTGTAAAGCGACTTTGCATTCGATTGGGGCGTGTTTGGCGGCTCGAAACGCATGAATCTTGCGTATTTGCATAGAATGAAGTGCTTTTGATCTTATAATACGGGCTGAAACGCCTACAGCGAGCGCAAAACTCAACCGTTCGATTTCGTTATAAAGCGACTTTAAATTCGTGTGGGGCTTGTTTGGCGGCTCGAAACGCATGAATCTTGCGTATTTTCATAGGATGAAATGTTTTTGATTTCATAATACGAGCTGGAATTCGTACAGCGAGCGCAAAACTCAATCGTTCGATTTCGTTAGAAAGCGACGTTGCATTCGTTTGGGGCTTGTTTGGCGGCACGGAACGTTTGAATCCTGAGTATTTGCGTAGAACGAAGTGTTTTTGATCGCATAATACGAGCTGGAATGCCTGCTGCGATCGCAAAACTCAATCGTTCGATTTCGTTATAAACCGACGTTGCATTCGATTGGGGCGTGTTTGGCGGCTCGAAACGCATGAATCTCGCGTATTTGCATAGAAGGAAGTGTTTTTGATCTTATAATACGGGCTGAAACGCCTACAGCGAACGCAAAACTCAATCGTTCGATTTCGTTATAAAGCGACTTTAAATTCGTTTGGGGCGTGTTTGGCGGCTCGAAACGCATGAATCTGGGGTATTTGCATATATTGAAGAGTTTTTGATCTCATAATACGAGCTGGAACTCCTACAGCAAGCGCAAAACTCAATCGTTCGATTTCGTTATAAAGCGACGTTGCATTCGTTTGGGGCTTGTTTGGCGGCACGGAACGTTTGAATCCTGAGTATTTGCATAGAACGAAGTGTTTTTGATTGCATAATACGAGCTGGAATGCCTGCTGCGATCGCAAAACTCAATCGTTCGATTTCGTTATAAACCGACTTTGCATTCGATTGGGGCGTGTTTGGCGGCTCGAAACGCATGAATCTTGCGTAGTTGCACAGAATGAAGTGTTTTTGATCTTATAATACGGGCTGAAACGCCTACAGTGAGCGCAAAACTCAACCGTTCGATTTCGTTATAAAGCGACTTTAAATTCGTTTGGGGCGTGTTTGGCGGCTCGAAACGCATGAATCTTGCGTATTTGCATAGGATGAAGTGTTTTTGATCACATAACACGAGATGGAACTGCTACAGCGAGCGCAAAACTCAATCATTAGATTTCCTTATAAAGCGACTTTGCATTCGTTTGGGGCGTGTTTAGCGACTCGAACCGCATGAATCTTGCGTATTTGCATAGAATGAAGTGTTTTTGATCTCATAATACGAGCTGGAACTCCTACAGCGAGCGCAAAACTCAATCGTTCGATTTCGTTATAAAGCGACTTTAAATTCGTTTGGGGCTTGTTTGGCGGGTCGAAACGCATGAATCCTGAGTATTTGCATAGAATGAAGTGTTTTTGATAGCATAATATGAGCTGGAATGCCTGCTGCGATCGCAAAACTCAATCGTTCGATTTCGTTATAAACCGACTTTGCATTCGATTGGGGCGTGTTTGGCGGCTCGAAACCCATGAATCTTGCGTATTTGCGTAGAATGAAGTGTTTTTGATCTTATAATATGGGCTGAAACGCCTACAGCGAGCGCAAAACTGAATCGTTCGGGGCGTGTTTGGCGGCATGGAACGTTTGAATCCTGAGTATTTGCATAGAACGAAGAGTTTTTGATCGCATAATACGAGCTGGAATGCGTGCTGCGATCGCAAAACTCAATCATTAGATTTCCTTGTAAAGCGACTTTGCATACGTTTGGGGCGTGTTTAGCGGCTCGAACCGCATGAATCTTGCGTACTTGCATAGAATGAAGTGTTTTTGATCTTATAATACGAGCTGGAACTCTTACAGCGAGCGCAAAACTCAATCGTTCGATTTCGTTATAAAGCGACTTTGCACTCGTTGGGGCGTGTTTGGCGGCTCGGATCGTTTGAATCCTGAGTATTTGCATAGAACGAAGTGTTTTTGATCGCATAATATGAGCTGGAATTCCTACAGCGACCGCAAAACTCAATCGTTCGATTTCGTCATAAAGCGACTTTAAATTCGTTTGGGTCTTGTTTGGCGGCTCGAAACGCATGAATCTTGCGTATTTGCATAGGATGAAGTGTTTTTGATCTCATAACACGACCTGGAACTGCTTCAGCGAGCGCAAAACTCAATTGTTCGATTTCGTTATAAAGCCACTTTGCATTCGTTTGGGGCTTGTTTGGTGGCTCGAAACGCATGAATCTGGCGTATTTGCATATAATGAATTGTTTTTGATCTTATAATACGGTCTGAAACTCTTACAGCGAGCGCAAAACTCAATCGTTCGATTTCATTATAAAGCGACTTTAAATTCGTTTGGGGCTTGTTTGTCGGCCCAAAACTCATGAATCTTGCGTATTTGCATAGAATGAAGTGTTTTTGATCTTATAATATGTGCTGGAACTCCTACAGCGAGCGCAAAACTCAATCGTTCGATTTCGTTATAAAGCGACGTTGCATTCGTTTGGGGCTTGTTTGGCGGCACGAAACGTTTGAATCCTGAGTATTTGCATATAATGAAGTGGTTTTGATCGCATAATACGAGCTGGAACTCCTACAGCGAGCGCAAAACTCAATCGTTCGATTTCGTTATAAAGCGACTTTGCATTCTTTTGGGGCGTGTTTGGCGGCTCGAATCGCATGAATCTTGCGCATTTGTATAGAATGAAGTGTTTTTGATCTCATAATATGAGCTGGAATTCCTACAGCGAGCGCAAAACTCAATCGTTCGATTTCGTTATAAAGCCACGTTGCATTCGTTTGGGGCTTGTTTGGCGGCACGGAACGTTTGAATCCTGAGTATTTGCATAGAACGAAGTGATTTTGATCGCATAATACGAGCTGGAATGCCTGCTGCGATCGCAAAACTCAATCGTTCGATTTCGTTATAAACCGACTTTGCATTCGATTGCGGCGTGTTTGGCGGCTCGAAACGCATGAATCTTGCGTATTTGCATAGAATGAAGTGCTTTTCATATTATAATACGGGCTGAAACGCCTACAGCGAGCGCAAAACTCAACCGTTCGATTTCGTTATAAAGCGACTTTAAATTCGTTTGGGGCGTGTTTGGCGGCTCGAAACGCATAAATCTTGCGTATTTGCATAGGATGAAGTGTTTTTGATCTCATAACACGAGATGGAACTCCGACAGCGAACGCAAAACTCAATCGTTCGATTTCGTTATAAAGCGACTTTGCACTCGTTGGGGCGTGTTTGGCGGCTGTAAACGCATGAATCTTGCGTATTTGCATAGAATGAAGTGTTTTTGATCTCATAATACGAGCTGGAACTCCTACAGCGAGCGCAAAACTGAATCGTTCGATTTCGTTATAAAGCGACTTTGCACTCGTTGTGGCGTGTTTGGCGGCTGTAAACGCAAGAATCTTGCGTATTTGCATAGAATGAAGTGTTTTTGATCTCATAATATGAGCTGGAATTCCTACAGCGAGCGCAAAACTCAATCGTTCCATGTCGTCATAAAGCGACTTTAAATTCGTTTGGGTCTTGTTTGGCGGCTCGAAACGCATGAATCTTGCGTATTTGCATAGGATGAAGTGTTTTTGATCTCATAACACGAGCTGGAACTGCTACAGCGAGCGCAAAACTCAATCGTTCGATTTCGTTATAAAGCCACTTTGCATTCGTTTGGGGCTTGTTTGGTAGCTCGAAACGCATGAATCTGGCGTATTTGCATATAATGAATTGTTTTTGATCTTATAATACGGTCTGAAACTCCTACAGCGAGCGCAAAACTCAATCGTTCGATTTCGTTATAAAGCGACTTTGCATTCGTTTGGGGAGTGTTTGGCGTCTCGAAACGCATGAATCTTGCGTATTTGTATAGAATGAAGTGTTTTTGATCTTATAATACGGGCTGAAACGCCTACAGCGAGCGCAAAACTCAATCGTTCGATTTCGTTATAAAGCGACTTTAAATTCGTTTGGGGCTTGTTTGGCGGCTCGAAACGCATGAATCCTGAGTATTTGCATAGAATGAAGTGTTTTAGATCGCATAATATGAGCTGGAATGCCTGCTGCGATCGCAAAACTAAATCGTTCGATTTCGTTATAAACCGACTTTGCATTCGATTGGGGCGTGTTTGGCGGCACGGAACGTTTGAATCTTGCGTATTTGCATAGAATGAACTGTTTTTGATCTCATAATATGAGCTGGAATTCCTACAGCGAGCGCAAAACTCAATCGTTCGATTTCGTTATAAAGCTACTTTAAATTCGTTTGGGGCTTGTTTGGCGGCTCGAAACGCATGAATCTTGCGTATTTGCATAGGATGAAGTGTTTTTGATCTCATAACACGAGCTGGAACTGCTACAGCGAGCGCAAAACTCAATCATTAGATTTTCTTATAAAGCGACTTTGCATTCGTTTGGGGCGTGTTTAGTGGCTCGAAACGCATGAATCTTGCGTATTTGCATAGAATGAAATGTTTTTGATCTCATAATATGAGCTGGAATTCCTACAGCGAGCGCAAAACTCAATCGTTCGATTTCGTTATAAAGCGACTTTAAATTCGTTTGGGGCTTGTTTGGTGGCTCGAAACGCATGAATCTGGCGTATTTGCATAGATTGAAGAGTTTTTGATCTCATAATACGAGCTGGAACTCCTACAGTGAGCGCAAAACTCAATCGTTCGATTTCGTTATAAAGCGACGTTGCATTCATTTGGGGCTTGTTTGGCGGCACGGAACGTTTGAATCCTGAGTATTTGCATAGAACGAAGTGTTTTTGATCGCATAATACGAGCTGGAATGCCTGCTGCGATCGCAAAACTCAATCGTTCGATTTCGTTATAAAGCGACTTTGCATTCGATTGGGGCGTGTTTGGCGGCTCGAAACGCATGAATCTTGCGTATTTGCATAGAATGAAGTGTTTTTGATCTTATAATACGGGCTGAAACGCCTACAGCACGCGCAAAACTGAATCGTTCGATTTCGTTATAAAGCGACTTTAAATTCGTTTGGGGCTTGTTTGGCGGCTCGAAACGCATGAATCCTGAGTATTTGCATAGAATGAAGTGTTTTTGATCTTATAATACGGGCTGAAACGCCTACAGCGAGCGCAAAACTCAATCGTTCGATTTCGTTGTAAAGCGGCTTTGCATTCGTTTGGGGCTTGCTTGGCGGCTCGAAACGCATGAATCTTGCGTATTTGCATAGGATGAAGTGTTTTCGATCTCCTAACACGAGCTGGAACTCCTACAGCGAGCGCAAAACTCAATCGTTCGATTTCGTTATAAAGCGACTTTGCACTCGTTGGGGCGTGTTTGGCGGCTCTAAACGCATGAATCTTGCGTATTTGCATAGAATGAAGTGTTTTTGATCTCATAATATGAGCTGGAATTCCTACAGCGAGCGCAAAACTCAATCGTTCGATTTCGTTATAAAGCGACTTTAAATTCGTTTGGGGCTTGTTTGGCGACTCGAAACGCATGAATCTTGCGTATTTGCATAGGCTGAAGTGTTTTTGATCTCATAACACGAGCTGGAACTGCTACAGCGAGCGCAAAACTCAATCATTAGATTTCCTTGTAAAGCGACTTTGCATTCGTTTGGGGCGTGTTTACCGGCTCGAACCGCATGAATCTTGCGTATTTGCATAGAATGAAGTGTTGTTGATCTCATAATACGAGCTGGAACTCCTACAGCGAGCGCAAAACTCAATCGTTCGATTTCGTTATAAAGCGACTTTGCACTCGTTGGGGTATGTTTGGCGGCTGTAAACGCATAAATCTTGCGTATTTGCATAGAATGAAGTGTTTTTGATCTCATAATATGAGCTGGAATTCCTACAGCGAGCGCAAAACTCAATCGTTCGATTTCGTTATAAAGCGACTGTAAATTCGTTTGGGGCTTGTTTGGTGGCTCGAAACGCATGAATCTTGCGTGTTTGCATAGGATGAAGAGTTTTTGATCTCATAATACGAGCTGGAACTCCTACAGCGAGAGCAAAACTCAATCGTTCGATTTCGTTATAAAGTGACGTTGCATTTGTTTGGGGCTTGTTTGGCGGCACGGAACGTTTGAATCCTGAGTATTTGCATAGAACGAAGTGTTTTTGATCGCATAATTTTGAGAGAGTAAGAGTGAGAGGGTGAGAGGTACGTCGCCGGTGACGTCAAGGATGTGGAGAGGCGGGGACTCGAACAGGAGAGCTCAGTCGGCCTCGGAGTCCCGTCGGTAGCTCCGGCCCAAGGAAATAAAGATTATTGTATTCTTAGAACGAGTTAATCATCTACCCCCTCTTCCCAAATATATTACATTGGCGACGAGGATCACTGGATTAACGCATTAAACAAGTAATAACGTGAGTGATGTGACAGATGCGAGCGGATTAAAATTTCGAAGACAAGGTGTCCGCATGGGCGGCACGTGCCTCGTGAAAAGAGGAAGAATAGAGATACTCAAGTCACAAAGGAAGACAGGGTGGATCCAAACATTATCCAAAAGCTAGGTAAAGGACGAAATTGGACAATACTCCATCACAATAGATGAGGATATCGGGATAGACGAGTTAAGGGTATTACTCAGAGTGTTAGTGAGTACCGGAGCAAGTGCGCCACCAAGTGTACAGCAAGTAGTGCGCGAAGAACCGACGGCGAGCCAGACGAACTCAAATACGATGAATTGCAAACGCGAATTCCAATACGGGCGCGACAATTGGGAAATCTTCACGGAACAACTGGAAGAATTTTTCATCTCCAACGACATTGTCACCCCAGAAAAAAAACGTGCTACGTTGTTGTGCAAGATCGATGAAGCAACGTACGATTTGGTGATGAAATTATGCGCTCCAAAAAAAACCAAAGGAGAAAACATTCGAGCAAATTGTCGAATTAGTGCAAGAAAAGTTAAACCCTAAAGGTTCAGAACGCCTGCAACGAGCTATATTTAGAAGAAGGGTACAAGAGGAAGAAGAATCCTCTACACTATACTTAGCGGAGTTGCGTAAACTAGCACTCGCATGTAAATTTGATGAACCCGAGGATGCAGTGCTCGATCAGCTGCTAGAAGGGATAAAAGATCGCGAAATCCGACGAGATCTATTCAAAATAGAGAACCTAACATTGGCAACAGCGGAAAAATTATTGAAGGCGATAGAAGGGGCAGACAGGAACGCAGACGAGACATCGAGAGACAGTAAGAGGAAAGAGGATATACACTACGTACACAGAGCGAGAGCACGAGGCAATACCATAAGAAGAGACAAAAAAACCACAACACGTTCAGGGAAGGACAAGAGCGCGGCAAGGGGACACACCGGACCGGCCGAAGCCAAGCAGCCAACAGCGACGAAGAGCGTGTCGATGTGTGCTACGTTTGTGGAAGAGCAAACCATTACGCCAACGAGTGTTATTACAAAACAAAAGATTGTAATACATGCGGAAAGGAAGGTCACCTAAGTGCTATGTGTCCGACGAAGATGAAGAACAAAAATAAAAGTACCACGGCAAGAAACGCGAAGCGAATAAAATATTGTGAGAATGCCTAAACAGCGAGCGATAGTGAGAATGCGGATAGTGAAGATAGCGATAGTACCGTGAGTAGCGTAATAAGAGAATTAAAACAATCTAAGATTCACCACGTTTCGAATTCACTTTACGCATTAGGCGAAGCGGAAACAAAAAAGGGGTTAGTACCAGAGCCACACTTCCTAGAGATTATGATTAATAAAAAAAGTATAAAAATGGAGTACGACCCAGGCGCGGGCATATCAGCCATCGGGGATGCAGATTACCAAAAGTACTTCAAAAGGATAAAAATACATTCAACCAAAGACAGCTTCGTCAACTATGATGAATCAATTTCAAAACCGAAGGGGGTTCTAAAAAATGTATCTGTAAAATTCGGAGATATAGAAAGAGAATTAGACCTATTCGTTTTTCATAAAGCAGGACCACCACTAATTGGCCGACAGTGGTTAGAAGCATTAAAGCTATGGCCACCAATAGTAACACGAGAGGGAGTCCATAAGCTGCAAGAAAACAAAGAACGCGAGGCAGACATGCCCTCTAAAGAGGAAATAATAAAAACATTTCCGGGGCTATTCTCAGGCAAATTAGAACTATACAAAAACGCGGAATTGAAGTTATATCTAAAGGAAAACGCTAAACCCATGTTCGTCAAAGCTCGACCGCTGCCTTTTGCGTGACAAAAAGCAGCGGAAGAGGAATATGATAGATTGATTTCAGAAAAAGTGCTCGAGCCCGTTAACTGCAGTGAGTGGGCTTCACCTATCTTACCGGTGCTGAAAGACGATGGGCGAGTAAAAATAGCGGGCGACTTTAGTATGACCGTCAACCCGCAACTCAAAATTGAGCGATTCCCCATGCCACATATAAACCATTTATTTGCGAAATTAAAAGGCGGAAAAACATTTTCGAAAATTGATTTACGCAATGCATATAACCAAATTCAAATACACGAAGATTCTCGAGAACTATTCGTGCTATCAACACACAGAGGGCTGTACAAACCAAAAAGAGCAATGTACGGCAACGCCTCTGTTCCGGGATTTTTTCAGCGTGAAATGATTGCAAAATTAGGACACCTGAAGGGCGTAGGAATACTTCTAGATGACGTAGTAATAACGGGAGAAACATCAAAAATACACAAAGAAAGATTGTTTGAAGTGTTAAAGATTCTCGAGAGCAGCGGCTTAGTACTTAACGAAAGCAAGTGCGAATTTTTTAAGAAAAAAATAACATATTTAGGCTATTGATATAGATGAGACCGGCCTCCACAAATCAGAAGATAAAATCCGATGCATAAAGCAAACGCCAGGTCCAGTAAAACAAAAACAACTAGCATCATGGTTAGGATTTATAAATTTTTACGCGCAATTTATTGAAAACAGGGCGCATTTGCTAAGACCACTATATGACTGTGCGAAGGCGTCCGAATTCGTGTGGACACAGGAATGCGAAAATACGTTCAAAAAAGTTAAGGAAGTGCTATGTTAAGATAAAATTCACGCGCACTATGACTCGGAAAAAGAAGTGTACCTAACTTGCGATACCAGTCCGTATGGACTATCAGCAATTTTGTCAACGGCAACGGAACACGGAGAAAAACCAATAGCAAAATCCTTAACAAAACCGCAACAAAACTATTCTCAGATAGACAAAGAAGCAGCAGCAATCATTTTCGGAGTAATGAAATTCTATGATTCTCTGTACGGAAGAGAATTCATTCTACGAACAGATAGTCAACCGCTGACGCGAATCCTAGGTGGGAAAACGGGAATACCAAAGATGGCAGCTAGTAGGCTACAGCGATGGGCTCATTTTTTGACCGCGTTCCGTTACCGAATAGAATACGTAAGATCGGAAAATACTTGCGCGGACGGTCTGTCGAGAAACCCGATACCAGGAGAAAATACAGGAATAAACCAGACAGGCAAATTTACTTATTTACACTTCATGGCGCAAAGTGAAGTAGCCCATTTAGATTACAGAAGGGTAGCTAGAGAAACCAGCAGGGAAACAATACTGTCGAAAGTACTACGATTAGTCAGAGAAGGCTGGCCAACGAACGGACAGGTAGACCAGGAAATAAAATGTTTCAATACGCGAAAAGACGAGCTTACAGTAGAAAAAGGGTGCTTAATGTGGGGCTACCGGGTGATAATACAAAAAAAAAACTCAGAAACGATGTATTAAAATTTTTTTGTATTGTGGGAAAAAGATTTCACCCCTTTAAAATGTTAAATTATATTCACTAAATATAGGAAAAAAAAGACTTTCCCCTTTGGTAATTGCCTCAGGCAAAATTGTTCCTTTCTCCTTTTCCGTTCCTTTTTTATATTAAAAGGCTAAATAGGGGAGTTTACTTTGGAGTAAAAAGATTGTTTTCTTCGGACAGTTGTGTATCGGAAGATCTTTTACTTTTACTTTTAATAAATTAATTTTTCAGTTTTGTAGAAATTATTTTCCCGCAAAAAGGAGGTTAATGTGTTGCTAAAAAATTTTTTTTTCCCCTTCTTTTTCCCAGAGGAGACGTCACCTGTCCTGCGGGTTCGATCTGCCATACCGCCCGTGGGGAGCCCGCTGGAGTCCGGCCGCAGTAGCCCGGACGTCGAGATTATCGAGCCAGCCGTGGTGCCCCTCCACGGTCGGTCTGCTAGGCCCGCTAGGTCTCCTAGCCCCGACGTGGAGATCGTTGGGTCCCCTGGACGAGGTTTCCTTCCGGAGAGGATCCATCCGGTGCCGTCAGCGCCGTGCCCGAGAATCCGGGTCCTAACTCCGCCAATGATTAACCTCCGGGCCGCCCGTGTTCGCCTCCAGCAGTTCGGGGAGGTGTTCGTGCCTTGCCGTCCCGTCCTTCAGCCCCGCGAGGATTCTAGGCCGACCATCCGCCCCGCGGGAGCCTCCGACTCTGAGGATGAGGATGAAGAAGATCCGGCATCCAGGCGGAGACGCGCCGCCAGGGGCGAGATGGACTGGCGGCTCGCCGAGTGGTGCTAGTCACCTTTGTTTTTTGGTCAATTAATGTATATATATTTTTTTCATCTTTGTAACCACACGTCGTACGCATTTTCATGCACAAATAACATGTTAGATTGCCGTGATTTCCTGGGTTTTTCCCCGTTTCTTCCCCTCCTTCGGGTTAGCTCTTGACGCGTTTCCGAGACGCGCCGGATATCATCGTTGCGCTTTATTTGGGTTGCCTGCTGTTCCGCCTTTCCGTGGCATTCCGTTCCGGAGAATTGCTGACCCGGTGCTCAAGTCGTAGATCGGTGCACCCGGTCGCCACTCGTGATTACGTCTTCTCTCCGGCTGCTGCCAGCGTCAGGCTACAGACGGGCACGCGACTCGCACTGTCCTTGCACTGCTTCCGTCGTACACCTCGGGTCACTGGCCTCGTGCCGCGTAGGTATACACATATGTGTATTTTATTATTTGCTCTGCTTTTTTTCGCTACGTCGGCTCTTCTTGGCGGCCGACGCACTCTAGCTCGTCGCTGCGGGATAGGTACAGCCGTTGCCCTGGCTGTCCCATTTTTGCACTCCGCGCATGTTTGCATACTTTAGGGTTTTCAGGAATTATTTTCCCCTTTTTCCCAAATTTCTTTTTTTTTTTAGGGTACCTATTTTTCCCCAATTTTCCAATTCCCAGAGCCCATTTTTGAATTTTCCCCGTCTATCGAGCGGGGTAGGGGAGGGCAGTTACGAATGACGTAGACTTCGTACGTCATGAAATATCTTCGTTATGGGCCCTAGCAAACCTGTAATTTCGGATGCTGACCTGCACCGAATGTTATCTTCGTATCTACGTTAAGTTCAGCTCACCGTTCTGCGTTAGCACGGGGTTTTTCCATTTTCTAAATAGTCCCTGTCGGATTTCATACACTCTCCTAGATTTTCTTATGTTGCTCCCAGATTAGAAGCCATTTAAGCCAGTTTTAAACCTTTTAAAACGTTCGTGTTCCAGTTGTCCCAAATCTGATTTATTTGGACATTTAGTATGATGTGGTACCGAATTATCCATTATGTTTTTTTTTCTCCTCGGGTTGATTTCTTTCAGGGATCTGGCTTATTTTTCCTTTTGTCTAGCCCCTGTCTGGAGTCGTATTAATGACTCAAGGTTTGTTTTATGCTGAGTCATTGAGTTGAGAATACCCCTAAAGTAAAAATTTTGTAACTTGCTTAGATTTCTCACTAATATTCTTGTTCTGAACAACTGGAAATCTATCCCCTGCACCCGTGCTGCTACACTTTTTCGCAAGGATTCTCTCAAGATTTTGAAACTTCTTGTTTACGAAAACCTATGGACCAGTCCACTGAGTTTATAGAATGTTCACAACTCGAGTCCGCTTTTTCCCCTTCCATCGACTTAAGCACCCGTTTCCCAACCTTATGTTGGGAATGCCGATTAATTGCTGGAATAAATCTGCGCAATCGCAGATTTTAAATACTGTTTTAGATTTTAAAGACTTTTAGATATAGCTGGATTTTAAATACATCTATGTGTATTCGAAGTATGTCGGAATGGTGCTTAGAATATTATTTAGATCCGCTGCGGAACGCGTTTCGTCTACGCCCGGGCGTCTGCACGGCTGCACTACCGGCAGACCTGGCTCACAGCTTCTGCCGCGCAGGTTGCACTGTTACCAGCACCTTTTTATGCACCGGAGTACCCCGCGGCTCATCGTATGCTGACTGATTTACGCGGAAATTTCCCCTGTCACTTTCCGCCCAAATTTTGATTCCTGAATCCTCTCGGGTTATCGTAGCCGTATTTTTCCTTTCCTTTTCCTGTAACCGCAGTCCTATTTATTTTACCGTCGATGTTCGAAGAGTTTTTCTTTTTTGATATTTACGTGTCCAAGCACTGCAACGACGAACGATCTCAACTATCTACATTTTTACCCTCTCTATCAAGCAGTGGACAATGTTTGGGAGTTTACGATTTTCCCCCTATGGCTTCTTTGCTTCTCGTTGTGTTTATGATTTTTTCCCCCTACTTTCCATCCCTTCTCACCTCATGTTTTACCTCTAAGTGCTCCGCGGCACGGTTATTCGATCCAATGATTCGATCAGCAATGGGGATACATCGTAAATTTTGTATTCTTTTTGGAAAGTATTCTTTTGGGAAAAATATGTCGACCTAGGGATGGTTACGACTGATAATCACAAACAACTTTTACTTTTTCTTCGACTCTATCTTTTGCGTGACGTTTGTGTCGTTATAAATATATATATATATATATATATATATATATATATATATATTGTAACCGTTTTTCCCAACACCGACTAAACCCAATCAAGACGGCTACAAAACCCGTCTCACTCGGCCTTAAGGGCGCCAGCTGCGAGAGCGAAAACTCTCCCAACGAAATTTTTATTTTAAAGCCGAACGAGAAACGAGAGCGACCCGGTGTCGCTCAGCCTTGGGAATTGGTAGAGGGGGTGCTTCGGTTACCCCCGCGAGGAGGAAACAGAGATCGAGACGAAATATACGGGAACTCCAAAAGATACTTTATTTTAGCGAATATCGGGAGCGTGGTCGAGAAGCGACTAGCGTGCATGCTCGTTCCCTCAATAAGCCAAAATGTTCACAATAAAGTACAATAATGCGTAACTTGATTCGGTAACCTAAATTCGGTAAAAGACAATCGGCGACAGACGATTTTCGGAGTCTCGGCGCTCGCGTACCAACGACTAACGTGGATCGCAGCCACGGTACCTTTCGCAACAGATATTTCTCTAATCAGCCCGATCGCAGCGGGAGTACGCGGAATCTCATAAGAATCGGAAAAAGAAATATGTAATAAGAAATTGGAAACAGAAATAAATCGGAAAAAAGAAAGATACAATAAGAAATCGGAAAAGTTAGATTAGGAGTTAATTGCAAGAAAATTTATAGAAACGGAAATCAAATTAAATTATGGACTCGCACGAGGCGCAAACTATTGAATGAAACAAAAGATTAAACGAGAACCTTCCAGGCAAATTATCTAACGGAAACTATATGAAATTGGAAAACATGGGTTTTACTGAATTCTTCCCCGAGAACAAATTCCGCGTTTCGCGCGCGAAGGCGTGCCGTCCCCACGATAACGAGTCGAGTTTGCTCTATTCTACTCTAGCCTCAAACCGAACACGTACGACGATCTCACCGGTTTCGTTGCAGTTGCGGGAGCTTCTCGAGTTGTCCGCGGCCAGAAGTCCCACTTCGCGTATGACAAGATGTCGGTATTCTCGCGAGACGTTAAGTACGGATCGGCAGCGGACACGACGTCCTTCCTTCTCGGGAGCCTACGATTGAGTCCCCGAGAGAAGTAACGTTCTCGCGATCGCGGGTCCTTTTTCCCCATCCTATGCCTATCTTCGTTTCGCCCTCTGCTCTATTTGTCCGAGTTCCCCGAATTACGGAGATCTCGCGCGGTTCTTTGAATTCCCTCGCGTTCGGGATATCGTGAACGCGGGGTGTTGAGTACGCTCGTGGTGGGAGGTGAATCCACGAGAGTCGTTGTGCGCAGATACGGGAACTTCGGTGAGACGAGCCAGGCGACGAAATAGCGACGAGCCGGACGCTGGAGATCTCGGTAGCTGGTGGCTCGTCGTGTCAGGATGGCTTGGTGATCGGTTGGAGGGTGGAGGACCCGGTGTCGGTAAGGTCGCGTGCTACCTCGGTAGCGAACGGCGAGTGACTTCTCGAGGTGCTGGTCTCGTGTGGCTGCGACGGAATCGGTAGCAAGGCTCCAGCCTGCTGACTGTGGATGGGTGTGGCAAGGCTCCAGCCTGCTGTATGTTGCTGCGAGGCGTCGAGATGTCCTGGCGGCGGTTATGACCGCCGTACGCTCGAGAGAATATCGGAAAAGAAAATGAAACGAAAATTAATCGTGGGCACGGTTCGCTCGCGATTGACCCTGTCTGTTTGCCTGGAAGGAACTCCTCTCGGGAGAGAGTATGCCGTGTGGCATGCCGATACACGCGAGAGCCGGAGATTTGGCTCTCTTTGTGGCGAGAGCAGAAAAGCCCCGTCACAATAAATATATATATATATATATATATATATATATATATATATATATATATATATATATATATATATATATATATATATATATATATATATTGTGATGCGGTTTTTTTGCCTCGTCACAAAAGTGAGAACCGCGAGTCCGAGAGCGGGCTGTCACAGGCCCTCACGGCGCACCGTTCCACCTTCTCGGGCAATTCCGTGGGCTCAGTATGAGATAGGCGTATTATTACTAATTTAAGCGAATCGTTTTCATGTACGACTACGGCGGAGATCGAGAACTCTTCGAATATCAAGGAATGGTCTACCGGTTCGATTCAGCGAAACGCAACATCCGATGAGCGATGTACAGGAGCCGTAGCCTGCTTCCGGTCTACATCCTCAGAAGGACGACTTTTCCTCACCTTGCACCAAGATACTCGTCATCCCACCGATCGGGGAAAACGCATCAGCAACCAGAAGCGACCATTTCTTTGGCTGCCGCCTACCCTTTTGGTCGTATCTGCGATAACGCGTCGACGGATGGCCGCTATTCGAAAAGATCTCCGCGCGCGCCGTACGAAAAGGTGTAATTGCGAGGATGCCCTGCGAGGCGCCAGTTACCGGTACGCTGGGTTATGGGAATTAGAGTAGGAGCAAGGGAGGGGTTGTCGCGATCCCGATCGATGAGCGACAACCGTTTTTCGGGGATTCTCTCGCGAACGGTGTAGCGTGACGGTGTGGGCAGCTCACTCTCGGACTACCGTATTGGAATTCTGCGCACCCGAGCCACAAGGGATTTTCGAGCTCGCTTCTTGTCTTTTGGATTTTATTTCTCGATACCGGTAAGCCTTTCGCAACCGATCGTAAATTGAATAATTGAACCTTCTTTATCGCGGTAGTTGTTTTGATTAATTATTTATCTGATTCGCTGTAATTTGTGTGGGACTCGGTCGCGGCGTCGGGCACCGTCTCAGGCTTTTCGGTTGTCCGTACGCGTCGGATAGGAAACGCGGCGGGCAAGTAATAGACGGGCTCGCGTCGCCTGTGCGTAGCTTTTCCGCGGAATTGGCCGGGAATCGCGAGGGTTTCCATTGTGTGTGACTGTGTAGTTGTTAACGGCAAGACGTGCGGGTCTCTGCGCTGTTCTTTCGCGTTTGATAAAATTCGAGGCTTCGGTCGACGGCGGCAGCTATTCGACGGGCAAACGGCGAAAGAAAAGCGAGAACGGCGAGAGTCCGTATCGCCCCGGCTTCTCCGGGTACGCCAAGATTCTTCAGTGCAACTTTGCCTGCGCTTAGTACCGGTAATTGACAGAAACTCCTAATTTCGTGTGTTTCCCGCGTAGGCAGACCCTCACGTCGTCGCGCGTTCGGGTTTCGTTGGCGAGCAAGGGTCCTTCTGACCTTGCCGCGCGACCGCGGAGACACACCGCCGATCGTCGTTTACCGTTTCTGTTCGTTATCGCGTATTGTTTGTGAGTGTGTGCGTGAGTAATCCGAAATTTAGTAGGGACCCAGGGACGTCGCGTTATCTATTTTATTTCTCGCCATTCTTGTATCTCGCGTAATTATCTTATATTTTGGAATTTATTGGCATTAGGCAATCCCTCTCGTCGGTGAACTGAGTAGCCGTCGGGAGTGTAGCAGGGAAAAATTGTACCGGGTAGCCTTTAAGGATTTTGTTGGAAACGAGAGCGAGAGACTTTAATTTATTTTATTCTCCTTGTTTTTGCTTGAATTGGATTTCCGTTCAATAAATTATTATTTTCGTCTCTCTTAATGTTGTGTCGGAATAATCAATTTCATGTCCACTCAGCTCGAATTCACCGGACCGCCCCTCTACCATTCCCCCATGGCTGCTTGCTAGCCGAGCACAGCCTTGACCTTCTGTTAACATCTTTCCCGATCGGGTCGCACACCGTGTGCGAATGGCGCCCATTGTTAATAAAAATAAACCGCTCGAGGGTTAGAGCTTTGTGACGTTTTTACCGGTACTGGAGGGTTCCGACGAATTTGCCCTCCACCCGGAAATTCCTCTCACAATATATATATATATATTGTGACGTGGTACGTAACAAGCTTCTCCCCAAAATCGGCTCGAGTCCGCCACTCATCCAACGCTAGACCCGGATATTTTTACGCTTTTTTTCTTCTATTTATTTTGTGTAAGATAGCATGTAAATTCCCGTTTTTTCCCTCCCGTTACCCTTTTGTTTGAATGTGCGCGACTCGAGGACAATATCGACATCCCCCCCCCCCTCGACGGCCCACGATCAAGGAACAGCAAAGGAACGAGAGCCGACGTGCTGACGCCGAGGAAGGTAGGAGGATCGTGGACGAGGGGAAAAAGCCGCCAACAAGACCGTCCAGAAAGTCCGCCCGAAAAGCCCGTCGAAAAGCCCGCCGAAAAGCCGCCGCTGCCCGCCCGCCTGCCATCCGCTGGGATCGCCGACGCACGGCATCGATCGACGATCCAGCGGGGACTCTGTCGCCACCTCCCGTAGACCGGAAGAAAAACGCCCGTCCATGACTCCGATTACCGACCGACGCTGACGCAAAGGTGCTCTCGTCCCCCATCACCATCAGCGCCAACGCCGACGAAGAAGAAGACCCCGCCATGTCCCTCACTCTCCGAGCCGAGCCGCGCGGCGTGTGGACGTGTGTGTGAGACCGGGAGTCATTAATTTTACGTTGTAAAGAAAGATTGTATAGCGAGTGTGAGAAAAGTACTAAACATTAAGACGACTCGGCTATTCATTGTAAATCGATTAGACTCCTTACGGAGAGTGAACCCGCCCCTACGACGAATCAGCGATAGCCCAGGGATACGATTTTGGACCGATATACGGAATTTATAACGACTGAGGCTGTCCGATGATTTGAGGAAATTTTGTAACCGAGATCCAAGTGTGTTGATTGAGTGAGCCCC
Organism: Ichneumon xanthorius; assembly: GCA_917499995.1. Lineage (NCBI taxonomy): Eukaryota > Metazoa > Arthropoda > Insecta > Hymenoptera > Ichneumonidae > Ichneumon > Ichneumon xanthorius. Next base: position 994,486 of record OU824201.1, on the reverse strand, counting down.
GAAATTGTTCGTAAGTTTTGACCACATTTTTCCCAACCCCTTTGACCCGTTTTCCTCCCCCGAGCCCCCCTTATTTTTATAAAAGTTATTAGTGGAAGACTTTGCCTCGTGGTCGACACGTGGTCGGCATTTTTGCACACGAGCAAAGAGGAATCGGATGCGTGGTGAGCGGCGTAAAATTCGCTATAAGTGATAGTTTAGTTAGTTACAGTTTTTTCCCCATCAATCCCATTAAGACTTTGAGACATTTTTGTGAGTGAAATATTAAGACCGAGGTAATATCGTAAGAAGCCGTCGATTCGTGTACCCTCCCCCTGAGCCCTCTCCCCTCTCCCGAGCTAGCTGGACTGTCCATTGCGACAGAGATATTTCTTTCAAGTTTTGAGTTTTCAGTTTTGACTAAAATTTTTTTTGAGAAGAGATCCGTGCTGTTTGCACGATCTGTTACGGTGCTACACCGTGAAAGTAGCTGGCGCCCATCCGAGTCCATATTTAGTGTATTATTTGATTTTTGTGCAACATTTGTCTGACCAGCTCTCCCGTTAGTCCCCCTTAAAATCCCCATAACTCCGCCAAATTCATTCCGAATATTTTCCCCTTTTGTGTACCCCTTTAGTATTGTCTCTTGAATAATTTGAACCAATTTCATTTTTGTTTTTCTCCGAGATTATTGTTCAGAATTAAGTATTTGTGATCCGGCCCCTTTTTTTGCGATTATATTCAGTTTATCCCTTACCGTTTTTTCACTATTATTTAAAACCCGATTTATTATTATTATTATTATTATCTAACCTTCCCGCGACCTTGTTATTATTTCTTCGCCCTCCAAGTCATTATTATCGCTAGTCCCATACTATCTGTAATCTCTCCCCAGTATTATTTTCATTTTTGGTTTTCTTTCTTCAACGTACCCGTAACGGCGTTGAAGCGACTGTTATTCTCGACCTTTGTTATTTACCGTTTTTTTTTGTATTTCATTACCGGCCGCCCATTATTGTTATTTTGCAACTTATTTTTATTTCTGATTTTTTGCTTTTTCTCATTTTCTACTGTTTAACTTTTCTTTTTCGATTATTATTAAACGACTGTTATTATTGTCTCCGACGAGTACCATTATTTTGCTTGACCCTCCCCCTCTCCGCCCGTTGCACGATTTTAGTATCATTTTTAGTTGAAATTTACAAGTGATTTTTTCCCTCCCCACGGGGGAAAATAATAACATCACAATATATATATGTGGATACAGATACTTAAACGATGCGTTCTTTTTCGCTTCCTTCTATAAATGGGACTACAATGTTCCGTCAACATGCAATCGCAAGGAAGGTTAAAAATGCTACGGATTCCCAACTTCATCTACCTTGCTCTAGGGAATTTTGGTGAGGAACGCTTGAGACAATTAATAATTTTCAACATATCGACACGTATACCCGTGAGTTGGGCATTCCCATATTCCGCCCTTTAAGCCGCAACGCATGCTCCCTTCTATCCTTCGAGCTTTCCCTTCAAATATTATCCCCTGGCCGAGAGAACTTCTCCGACACCAATATTTTGAGGGTACACAAAATACTTGAAGTGTTGTGGAGTGCATGCCAATGGTAATTTTCGTTTTTCTCTAATTTTGGACTTTGAAAACACTTTCCTTTCGACGTCACTTCGTTCGAGATTATCCCTCGTGGGTCTGTCAATGAATCTCGGACGTAAGATTCCGGGCTTTGCTGTGTAATGCACAGCCGTGTGACATCGCGCCCAGGCTGCTTATTCCTTATTTTATTTTCGTTTTGCGGCTCGGACTGTTTCGACTTTTCCAACAGAGGATTTCCAACGGACCAACGGATTTCCAATGATTATCCGTTTAGATGCTTAAGCCTGGTCGCACTCATCCCGCTAATATTGTCGCGAATTTCCATTCGTGATATGAATCGAGGAAGGTCACGGTTGTGACATCCATTCCTATGACAAATAATTTTTCCCCGCACTCGAATGCGATATTGGGCGATATTTTGATCGTGACCGATTTCCTCAACCTTCACGTCAGAAGTAATTTTCGGGTCAACTCTTCCCGATAAATTTTTATTCCAATTTGTGCGCGTCACCGTTCCTACGTTGACCGCTTCGCTTAGTGCCAAGGGACGTGCAATGTCCCGAAGCATTTTTAGTCGTACAAATGTCTGGACCCCGGGTGAATTGACGGTTATTCAATTGCGTCATCTCCTCGATAAGGGCCGTTACCCTTGCGCCGGTCTTCATGTTCGAGGTAGATAATTATTCCCCATATGCGTTTTGAAGCTCGGTATACGGAATCCGTAACGCTATATTTTTTTTAGCGGAAAGACTCGTGGTTTGCTGCATATATTTGCCGGACAAATTTTTCCCTTTTTTAACTAAGCCTCTTTTAAAATGTTAAGTATCTTTTTTAAAAAATTCTGAATCTTTTCCCTGCCGTTCACTCGAAAGATTTTTGGCCAGCCGCGTCTGGATATCTTCCAGGAATTCAACAGTTGGTCCGGCAGCTCTACAATATTCTGTATACGCGCAGACGCTACGATTTTCATCACCAAAATTTGGCATTAACGAGCAAACGATTCTATATCTTATCCCGGATTTATATAATTTACGGTATGTCAACATCATTAAATTATATGACATTATCTTGCCAGACGTTACCAACTTTTGATCCTATTACCGAACCTCTCGATCGGGTGATTATATAATTTTTTCTTTTTTTACTGTTTTTCCCCGAACGCGGTATGTTCGCTTAATTTATTATTCGGGGTGGGGGTCGAAATTTTGAACGTTCAAAATGTAGAACCGCCAATACGTCGACATTTCATCATTGTGAATATAAAAATATCGAAAAATGAGGATTTCAAAAATTGTATTTTCGATAGATCGCTAAGTCGAATAACTGTTTTACTGAACGGTTATTTTTACGAGCGCTTGTTATTCGAAAATGCATTTTCAGAAGTCGGAGGTCAACATTTTGAATGAACAGATTCGGAAAGGCTGAAATTTTGAAGTTGAAAACGGAGACTAGTCAATATTTTTAATAGCCTACATACCAATTAGAAAAATGTCGAAAATCCAGATATAGAATGGTTAAAATTTAGATACGTGCAATATCGAAGGACCGAAATAGCAAAAGCCAATATAGCGAAAGCCCAAAAATCGCTGAATTACATCAAAACCAGTTTTTTTTTTACTCCTTCACAAATCAGAGCCTGAGACAATCAATGCAAATCTCAAAATATCTGCTCCTGATATCGAAATATAAGATACAAGAACGTAGTTATACAGAAAAAATTATTTTTATAGCACATTAGTATTCATGTTCACCGTGATTAACACATTGCAAATTGAAAATGCCACAGTCGGTAATACATCGTCTTCTCTATTTTCTCCGGGTTGTTGATATATCAGACAACAGCCTGTTTGGCGATGGGGTAATATACTCTCTACAAAAACCTAATTTGTGTTTTATTGAAAAATCAAGTATAAAATGTTGATTTTTTTAATGATAGTTTATAATGTCAAGAATATTTTGTTAAATTTTTATGTTGAAATTCAACAAATTACGAAAGTTTGAGACCGTTATGTAGAAAATGATGGAGCGCTCGAGCAGCAGCGCGCCCGAACTTTGATCGCGTTTTTCTCAAAACGTAATTTTCACGATCGGTGCCCCTGATATCTCATAAATGGCCTCATGAATTTTTATGAATATTTTTATGGATATACTTCAAAAGATTCTTTAGTCCTTGAAGGCCTCGTATTTCAGCTAAATAAATAAATAAATATTTTTTTAAATGTTTGAAGTCTTGAAAAATGGGTAAAAATCGATTTTTCAAATGGCCGCCATTTTGCCCAGTTTTTATGGTAAATCATGTTCATGTATTTATTTAAAAAATATTTCCAATAAACACAAACTATTTCCAATTAACACAAACTATTTCCAATTAATACCAACTATTTCCAATTTTAACACATTTCGTAATTCTCGTAAGTAGGCTTTGCTAAACTATACTGGTGCTTCGCACGCCAGCCAAATCCTCCGTGGAGCCACAGTTGCAGCGGTCCTGCACATAGGACAATAGCATGTCCCGGGTACATCCCACAATCGTTCAGCACACGATTGACAAGCGCAGCGATGTCCACAAGGCCAGAATGTGTGCGTGGCCGTCGCGAGGTAGCAAATTCTGCACAATGCTGTAATATAAAATTGGAGCAAGGAGTACACATAATTTTAAACCGTGACATGCAATGTAATCCGGCCCCTACGTACGTGGTAATGATATCGACACTTCGAGAAACACAAGAGATTGAAGTGTCTTAAATTATTCGGAAACTTACTCCGACGTACAATAATAAGTCCGAGTAATGCCAACAATTTGAGTTGATAAATGCAACAAAAAAGATAGAGTTTGCCCCTGGTGTTTCTATGCAATTCTTCATGCAAATTGACAGATTATTCACGTATACTTTCATTTTCTGGTTTCAATGGATACTGATAGAATACACTCCGTATTTTATAAATCCATTCACAAAATGCGATATTAAAATAGAATGCAATTAATGAGTCACTCTACCTTCAAGAAGATACTTTTATGCTATTTATAGATGTTATAATCTTGGGAAAGAATCCATAATCAGTACAGTCCCGCGAATATTTAGCACCAAACAGCGGGGTAAGCAGGCAGGTGATTGGTGGGCCCTTCCATTCAGTTGCCACATAACCCGTATTTGGCTATAAATATTAACGATATAATTTTTGTACTGTATGCGAAATTAATTCCTATCATTTTTTTAATCAACACAGCACGAGCGTAACAATTTTTCTCCAGCGCTTGGAACAAACATCGGCGATACCGCTGGTCACATTGACTCCGAAGAGAAGCGACCATACTTATCGTCAACATTTGAAGTACACTGGTGCCTGACGGCAAGGTTCATCGCGGACGCTCGACATCTACAAAGCTATAATTTACATAATGTAGGAAACTAAGTATTTTATGATATATCTTCCACCTATACGGGATCCTTCCCTTTTTACATATTCCACCTCCCCGACTCCCCGGATTGCGTCCGGAGCCGACTTACCCCCTTACTGTGTCGCATTCGCACAAGGGCACAGGGAAACTGCGGAAAACCTGGCCATACACAGACGGCTCTTTCCCCAGAGATTGGTGTTCCTACAGGGTAATCACCAATCGCCGAGAAAATTACCTCCCGCTCCACGATTCGATGCGCTAGCCAGCGCGCGGCTAGGCGGTCACCCATCCAAGTACTGACCGCGAGCGGTACTGTTTGACTTTGGGGACCGACAGAGCCACACACCAACCGCACACCTATCGCTGTCGGTTAGGAAACTAAGTATTTTCGGAGGTTATAACATCTATAAATATCTGTACATATATCTCGTTGAATATCAGAGACATTTGCCAATAACAAACTTTTTACTCCAATGTAAATTTTCGCCACTGGATTTTTGACACCCTACACCGATCTCGTTATTTTAATCCTGGCACAAACATACATTCAGAAAAGTACGAACGCCATATTTCCCTTTTGCGCTTATAACGAAAATCGGAATCACCGCTGGACACGTGGACTCTGACGAGAAGCGACCATACGGATCGCCAATACTCGATATAAGCACCAACGTCCCCGCGGGCCACGTTAACTCCGAAGAGAAGCGGACCGTACGGTTCTGGTGCCTCGCAGCAAGGTACACTGCAGACGATCAACCTCTATGAACCTATCATTGTGACAAAGCAGTAACATTTTATTCTTTGTTCAATGACTGCATACAATAAATTATCAATCTATATTGAATCGACTTTAATTAATTTCGATTTGGAGTTATATAAGAAAATAATGGATTTGTATTAAGTCAAGTATCACAATGGAGTATCAGTTGTTCTATTGACATACGTTTTGATTATTTCAATTGCAATTTCTAATTCTTTTTTTTAGTATTAATTAATTTAGTATTTAATTTCGTATTATTTCCGCTTATTTATCGATTATGTTGCATTCTTTTACATTAATTTTATGATACAAAGATATCGAAGCTTACACTTTTTTTTTTCCTTAAAACGTCGAAATATTCACGCAAATCGGTCATTCCATGTCAATACATCAATAAAAATCCGGAAAATCTATTTCAAAAATGTTTACGACTCGGAGGATAAAAACATGTGTACTAGTAATTCACATCAATGCAATATATAATGGATTTAGAAGAAATTCCGAGAGTTGTAATATTCTGGACGAAGATAAATTGAATGTCAACGAGGCCATACGAACTTCATTAGATATTATAGACTATGATTCGAAACCACAATTAAATTGTCTCGAATAAAACACGAGCTAGTTATTATACCGATGATCTAACGTCGAACGGAGTGTGTATATGCTTCAACAGTGATGAATTTCTGTAACGTAAGGTAAAGGACCCAGTTTCGGACACTCCTACGCAGGTCTCTCACTTTAAGCGTGTAAAATCATAGGGATAAACAAGGAGGACGAGTCGCAGTTTCTGATACCCCGAACACGCGCTACTCATTGACTGCCAATCGAATGGTGAGGGCATCCGACTATGCTAGAGGCACCCCTGTCAGAAACTGGGCACTTTACCGTAATGCTAAGATATCGGTCAGAGAAAAAATTCCGATGACTTTCTTTTGTTCTTTTTCAACTTGCTAAGTGAGGATTGCCTCGAAAAATGTACATATTTATATTGGATTATTTTCAGATTGGTTTTTATCAACGTAAAACTTTAACTTGCCTTTATATATCGATACTCGAAGAACTATGAATATAGAGATTTTTTTATTTTCTCATAAATCTGTTGATATGAAAATTTTTCTACGGTCTTTTAAGATGTATGATGAGGGTAATTTTTTAATTTTAGTTTTGTGACGTATTTTTCGAGATCTCACGCGAAACGGTAACGAAAATCAAAACGCACGAAAAAAAACGCGAAATCGGGATCTCAAAAACGTCACCTTCGGCCGTCCACCCTCGCGAATGCATTGGCGTCCCGGTGGGCGCCAGTTAATTTTTATTTCGCCGGTATTAACAACCGGGCCTAACCTGGAGGTCGGAGGGACGGCCGACCTCCGCAGGGTCGATTTTGTTTCGCCGGAATCGCCAAACCGGACTGATCTGGAGGTCGATGGGACGAACCGACCTCCGCACGGACAAACACATGAAACGAGAACAAACAGTACGAGCTAACACCAAGCATCCGCGAGAGCGACGGTTGCGGAAATGCACGGTCGCTCAGGATGCGGGTTTTGGTAGAAGGGTCGCGATCCTAGGCCAATAAAATAACGCGAAATCTAAAACGCGAAAGCTAATCCGTCGGAATCCCAAATCTCAATTAATGGTAGGCTGGTAAGCCACGGGAGCGCACGTGGGTGCATCGGGAACGCTCAGCTGACCGACGGGTCGGAGCGAGCGTACGGGAACGGATCCATACGCGATCGATAATTTCCTCAAATAAAAACTCACCGAAACTGCATGATTAAATCCAACAATGGGCGGGAACCGCATCTTACGATGCCACGAGAACTTATCACAATTACTGCACCTCAAGAGCGTTATCCGAAACGCCTCTCGATCACAGGAAAATCGATAAATTATTCGGAAAAGAATTCACACGACACACGGCACATACGAGTCAGCTAACGAACGCGCGAAGTGACAGGTAGCGAGAGAGACGCGCGAACCGGAGCGAGAGCGCGAGCCGTAGTCTACCGTAGCGCGAGCGAGAACGCGAGACTCAGCGCGAGACAATAGGCCGAACGTAAACACGGTAGCGCGAGGGGTCCGAGTAGCCTCGAGGACGGCCCTCGGGAGACTGATAAGCCTACGAAAATATTCTAATGAGGCGTTATGATTATTTCGAGATCCTTGACCGGTAGCTACTGCCCTCTTGAACGATATCGATACGTCATCGGAACGGGAGCCGAACTATAACGCGGTAACTTCGAGATTCGACACGGTCGCTTCTCTCAATGCCGTACGTGAAAACAAGGCCCTTTTCTCTCAACTAAAACACAGCACAAGGGAGTCCCACCCTTGCCCGGACTTAACGATACTTCCGCCTGTTCTCCAACGTACGGCATTTTCTCCCAACTAGAGCGCCGGGTTTACACCGGACTTTTGCGTGTCCGTGCGACATCTCGTCGGGCTATTCTCTATTCGTGCTTTTCCTTGTTTCGAGATTCACGCCACCGAATAGATTTTAGACTCCCGATCTAAACCAAACCAAACTAAATCTTTAATTTAACCTCCAACTCATCTCAATATCCCATACTGAGCAGGATCGGAAAACTGACTAACTTTAGCTGAGCGGGAACTGGACGGTAACCCGAACGTCACGAGGGGCAGTAGGTCGAGCGCGATAGCCACAACTCGATTCTTACGGGAATTTTTAAGTCTTATTTTTGTTTTGTGACGGTGATCAAAAAATCGCGTCACAGTTTTTAACGATGTTTCACAGCCTGAATTAAAGGCATTTTATCTAGGGAATGTAAAAAGCGGAAAAGTCCTTAACCTAAGTCCCTAACTTTCACCTCCCTCAGCGATAATTTAGCAGTGAATCATTGTCAAATTCTTGCTGTCAAATACGTTGTTACGAATTAAACCTTTCAAATCATGACCGCTCAGTCCGGGATATCACACACATTTGTATCATAGGGTAGAAAAAAAATTGAACGAATAAAGTAAATACGTTCCCGTTTCTTTAAGTATAAGTCATTATACAAAAAATGCTATAGGTTTCAAAAGAAAGGGATGAAATAACTTCCGCATCCCTCCGATTCAATATGAACTATCATAATTGGAAATTAATGTGTTTTTTCGGACTGTTGAGGTTTTCGGACCGAACAAGCAGTATGTGTGTGCAAATCTCATGAAATGAGATTTGAAGTATCTATAAATGCATCGAAATGTACGGTCCACAACGACTGTCAAATGTAGAATGCAATTACAAAATCACTCATTGAAGAATTTAAATGACTGAAAACATCTTGTTCAGTCAAATTAGCAATTCTAATGCTCTAAATTATGTCGAACAATGGTGGAATACATATCTATACACGGTAACAGAATACAGTAATCAATGTCATTACATCTCATACGTGATATCTTCTATTGAAAGATCAAAATGAAATACCTAAATTGTCTATACAGTGTTGTGTGTTATTATTCCCGAAATTTCCATAAATTTCTAATAAAGTATATGGCCAGTTTTCATAGACTGAACGATTAGGGAAAGGAATTTCTTCTATATCAGTAAATAAATCAACAATGATGCAATTACCATTATCTTCCACTGTTGCCAGCCTGTTCTCGGCCAATTGCAGCTGCCTTTGTGTCTCCACCAATTGGGCGCGCACTTGCGCTACGTCCGGTTCTTGCGCTGCTGCCTCCTTCCGGCGCGCAACAGCTCGTCTTCTCATTTCTGCAATTTTTTTTATTTATAACAGCATTTTTCCGATTTTCTCGATTATAATATCTTACCTTTTCGCCTCTTATTTCGCTTTTGATTTTTTTCCGATGCTGCTTCGACTGGAGCTGCGGGTTGTTGTTCGGCCCTTCGACGTTTTCGTTTCCGTCTGCGACCTACAATTTAGTAAATTGTGTTAACTTAACGTGGGGCTAAGGATCAACTTAATGTCAAAATATTTTGAATCAATTTTTGTCCGTAACGGTTTTATAAAAGAAAAAGCGAATTGCGGGGCTCACTGCGTATTTGATAAACGCATTGCGCCGCACGATACGTTTTTCATTTTCAGAATCGTTTCTACAAAAAATGGATTCAAAATTTTTACTCTTTCTCTCGAACTCATACGTGTTTAGCCTCCACTTAACGCTTTGAGCCATGCATTTTGACATGGTAAAAATAAAATCTCGGTATTTCATGCTAATAAATGAGTTTAAAAAAATAGAAAATTGAGCGAAAGAAGGTGGGACACCCTATGTCTGACCCTGACGCAAAGGGTTAACTTATGTTTTGTGATTCTTTTTACATATATACGGTTATATATATATTGTAGCGAGAATTTTTACATCTCGTACACTACGGCTCCCAACTCTCCGAAAATCCACCCTCCGCTCGATCCGCGACCTTGCTCGGTGCCGAATCTCGGGGCTCGAACCCACGACGAGATTTCCTAAATTTCCTCATGCCGACCGAACAAAGCCGTCCCCGCGTGGCAATGTGGAAGCCACTATCTCGCACGCGATTGGGCGCCAGGTACCTTGGTATCACCGCTCGGAAAGCGGCATATTTGTAAGAAACTCGCGGCGAATTACGGGGACGAACGGGGAAGCGGGTAAAAAGGCGAAGCCGGCGAGACTCCGACTAGCTCAGCCCACCTGGGAGAAAATGGTAGAGGGGGTGGACGGGCGAGTGACCAAACGTAATAACAACAATTAATGTTTTATTCGTCGTTCGACAACATAATTTCAGAAACCAAAACTCGTAGACAAAATTTATTATAAATACCGGATACAGTCGCAATCATTACCCTAGCCTCGCGGCGCACATGAGAGAGCGATAATGCTGAGTAGGGGATATAGCCGGGGTGAAACTATTGTGGGAGATTAAATGTAGCCACCGGGAAAAACTACTATTGCCCGAAAATTAGATGTAGCCGAGGCGAAATAAACTATTGTCGAAATGGAATGTAGCCGAAAAAGATAACTATTGCCAAAATTAATTGTAGCCGAAAAGATAACTATTACCAGAATTAAATGTAGCCGAAAAGATAAACAATTGCCAGAATTAATTGTAGCCAAAAAAAAGATAAACTATTGACAAAATTAAATGTAGCCGAAAAAGATAAACTATTGACAAAAGGGAATGTAGCCAGGGGAAGAATATACTATTGTCGAAAATTAACTGTAGCCGAGACGGAAAATACGAAAATAATAAACGCAAAATTATTCGGGAAAGATAAAGTCATGAAAAAAAGTGTTGCGATGGCCAGTTAAATTCTATCTTGTATATAGCCGAATCACCGTTCCGCGGGACGCGAGTAAGAAATACAAAGACCAAACGCTAGCTATAGAACGCCAGATAGCCGAAGTAATCGAAAAGGTTCTCGGAACGGGCCGCCCGATGTAAACACGGCGCGCCCGTGGCCTTTTGTGCGCGATATAGCCAACACGCGGCCGACCGGCCTAACGAACACTGGACGACGCGCTTGCCGTCCCTTTGTCTCGCAGGATGTAATGTAGCCCATGTAACCGCGAAATCGCCTGAGACTCGATATAATAGAATTCGCGGGATGTAGCCGATCGCAATAGGCGAAGGTGACGAAAGTCCCCTCGCTGGTGTTCGAAAGAACGTTCCCGAGACATAGCCGATATTCGAAATGAAGCTCGCGAAATATAGCCGATGTTCGAAAATAAAGCCGCGAGATCTAGCCAGCTAACTAAGAATTGCGATACGCGATATAGAGTCCAGGATAAAATATAGCCGAAAGATACGCAAAGTTAACAAAATAACAATTGATAACACCGGAAGATAAAAGGAATCTTAGCAGGGAGAAAGATAGCCGAGAGAAAACACAAGCATATTGAATAAAGCGGAGAATAGAAAAGAAAAAGACCAGCGCGTAAGAACCTCGCCGGACACGCTTCGCCGGACCCAACACGTCGCCCCGAGACGACAAAGCGAGAAATTTTCTAGAAGCTACAGAGATTAAAAAAAAAACAAATAAGACAACAAAATGGTTCGAAAAGAAAGTAGTTGGGTCCTAGCTTAGCGCCTCCGGCGAGCACAGAGTACAGAGAGAGAGACGGAGGCTTACCGGCGTGTATACAGTCCGGGAGGTTAATCCCAAAAAAGAATCGCCAAACTGCCACTCGTCACCGCACTCGATCACCGACTGCTGAATAAATTAACGGCTCTCCCGGGTCTGACCACGCTAGCGCTTCCCCCTCTCTCGCGACTCCCGAATCTAGCCTACGCTAAACGGCTAAGATGCCGGAAGAAACCGGTTCTGCCTCCGGCCGCTTCCCGCTACCCGCGAGAATCTTCCGCTCGCAGCGATGAGTGTCGATATCCACGGACTCCTTCCTCCCAGGATCCGGTGGGGCAAAATGAACGCGAGGAGAGGCCTCCCTCGCGAAATGAGGCGTCCCTCTTCCTCCGCGGTGGGCCCACTCGGTACGCCAAATAACTGCACCTCGACGTGCATTTTTCCCTCGTAATCCCCGCAAGTGGAGGCGCCGTGATGAGCGGTCCTCGGTGTCCGTGAATTCCACGGGACAGGAACGGCTCCAGGCCGTGTAGTCGGGAGGGACGGGAAACTCAGTATATCGGTCATTACCCGCGTCCCTCTGGCCTCCTAGTCCGCGGAAGCAGGTCTCTTGCTTCCGCCTGCTCGACGAACGGAGATTCTCCGGCCCACTTAGGCCAATCTCCAGGTGAAACACGGCTGGGGCAAAATGGTCCGACGGTTAAGTCGAAGAGTCATGCGACTCTGGTATGGCCTAAAAAAACTTAATGACACACGAAAAAAAACAACGGGCCGCAGATGTTGCGAATAAAATACAAGTAAAGGAACTTAATAAAATAAAGTAAAAATAAAATCCCTCGGCGAGTCGACGATCGAGCCGGCTCGACGAGCGGCGTCCTCAGGGCCGTAAATCCGGCCCATTGCTCGACCAAAACCGTGCGTAGTGACGAGACGCCAAATGTCACGTCACAATATATATATATATATATATATATATATATATATATCACCGTATACATAAAGTCGTTAACAGTTATACCGATTGACTTTACATTTGTATTATATAGGCTAACAACTTATCATCCATTATGGTATTCAAACATTTTTAACCTTTGTTAAATGAATGTATATTAAAAACAATACCGGTGCGGTGGTCTAGTGGTTAGCGTGCTCGCCTCTAAGACCTAAGCATCGGGAGGTCGACGGTTCGATTCCCGGCTTTGTATGTTTCGACGAGAAGGGAAAAAAAAACATGGACGAGACGAAGCTCCAGATATATACATCGGTCACTCGCACACGGTAACTCCAAGTGTGAGTGTCGGATGTATATAGCTGTACTCCATTGTTTTCATTCTCGGTGAGACGCGACGAAAGTCCGACGTCGGGAATCGAACCTGAGACCGAATCGGCGTAGGGGACGTAGCGTACCCATCGCCCGGGACGCCGAGTCTGTGTGTATCAGACTCGAGGCTCCGCAATAGCTATCCCTGACCAGAGTGTAAGCTATCGTGCTCGGGCTTCATGGCACCGGGGTATGGTGCGTCATAACGATGCTTCTAGGATTCCAGGCGACTATCCTAGAATACTTTCAGCCTTGCCTCCTTAACCTGGGGCTCTGAGGAGGCCGACCATGTTTCCCTAGCTTGACTACAGATAGGGATACTGGGGGACGGGGGACTAGGTAATGATACCCTGGCTACCGGCAATCCCAACAAGGGGGCGCTGGGAACAGGGGGGAATGGCCATGATACCCTGGGCTACCCCAAAGAAGGCCTGCTGGGGGACGGGGGACTGACCAGGATACCCTGTGCCACCGGTAACCCCAAGAAGGGATGCTGGGGGTCGGGGGACTGACCATGATACCCTGTGTAACCAGTAATCCCTACGAAGAAAGGTGTCAAGTCAAGAAAGACCCGAACAACGCCTGTCGGTTGTGTTCCGCGTCTGAGGAACACAACGTGGACAATTAAGGCATCGCGAGTGCCCCACAAGGCCCGAGTACAATGGTCCAGCCGGACTGAGTGCTCGTATCGCTCCACCAAACCAAACCAAACCAACCAAACCATATTAAAAACAAATTTTTCGTCGAAAAATCAATACTTTTTTGCGAGTTTGACAACTAATTACGCAATTAATAAACTTGAAAAAATGCGAAACTTGTCGACTATGTAAAGGCTAAAGGGCGAGTACCCTATGACTTATGCATAGCGTATAAACCCTTCTGCCTTTACGCATGTAATATAGTGAAATTGCTTAAAGTTAATAAAAATTACCGACGACGTCTGCTAACGGTGTTTGACATTCCCCTGCCCCATCGATGACCGCGTTTCCCGGTAGACGATTTTCTTCTTCTACTATATAAACATTGTGAAAAGCAAATAAGTATAGCTCAAATAAATTTCGTGTGATTTGCTGTACTTTCATGAGAATTACCAATGTTCTCATTCCGTGGCGCTTCCCGTCCGTTTTCATCAGCGATGGGCACGATAAGCGGCAGATGAATGTCCTCTACACGGTATTAATTGAATAAAAGACCAAGTTACTGTATCAGATAAAACAAATGAATTAATAATGATTTTTAGAAGATTCATAAAAATTACCGATGATACCATGCGGGGGCTACAGTCCTCTATCGTCTTCAACATCCACTTCGGCTATACGGCATAAATTATAAGACATGAATTCAATATTACGTTAGGGGATTAAACGGGTAAATTACGAGCCTTTTGCGTACAATAACATAAACTTTACCGATGTTGGCGATCGTTGGCGAAAGTCGTCCATTTTCTTCGTCGTCGAATTGTAGTGGGAGGACCCCTTCTTCCTCATCTTGAAGCTCTAATCGCTGTATACCGTTAGGTTCTCGCTCATGTTGAAGCTGGAATCGAGGTGAAGGGATATTTTCATCCTCATCGTCAGACGCAGATCGCAGTGCAGGAATGTTTTCCACTAATTGTAAAATATCAAATAATTGCTACGTTACAGATGAAAGAAGTGTATTGCAATTTAGTAATCTCATGAACATTACCATCGATGATGTGCGGCGGCGATCGCGGTGAGAGACTGGCTTCCTCATCACTGGATTCTGACGCGGTGTGGCGATGGCTTCTACGCGGAATAAATTGTAAATAACCAAACGACGGAAATAATAACAACGAAGTGTTTCATTTTTATTTTAAAGGAGGGAGTGGATAATCCTAGAATTTGAGTACACTGGAAGTTTATATAGTGACTGCACAATCCTCTTATCTACGCGTCAATGAAATTCATCGCAAACATGTAACATTACCTATTGGATTCGGGATCTCTTCGACGGATTCGTCGCTTGAACTGTCAGTTCCATCATCGGATCGATCATCGCCAGAGTCTAAACACATTTTTTATGTAATGACAGTGTTTGTAATTTTGAATCGAATTTATATCATGGAAAAAAATCTATCCCATGGAAAGTGAAAATAGTTTCAACGCCTCGACCTCAAGGTTTTCGAAATTTTAATAATTTTGTATATTTTTGTGTAGTTCTCAGTGAAAGAAAAATTATGCGAATGAAAAAAAGCCGAAGAAGAACAGTACGCTGATCCTATAGATTCTATATCAACACAAATCCACCTCGACACCGACCCATCTGAGCACAGGCAGAACGATCTGTGAATGAAATTTGGAGCGACTTAACATAGACGCAACTGGATATAGGCTATATTGTATATGCCCGGAGTAAAGAAAAATAGTTACCAAGTGCTCGTATAATTATCGTCGTATAATGCCCGTGCCGATTGGGAGAAAAGTATAAATGATTGGTAACTATTTTCCTTTCCAGTCGGGTCCGTATCTGAATCGTCGACTTGCTGGTGCTTTGATTTAAAAGCAAGCACACTAACCACTAGACCAGCGGTTCTTAACCGTGGGTCCATGGATCCCCAAACTACACGGAGGACCCACTGTGGACCACCAAGGTTAAGAACCACTGCACTAGACCAACGCTCCGGTTATGAAAAATATGTAAGAAAGATAATAATGACGAGTAACAGTGTGCTGGACGCCATCATAATAAACGATGATGAAAAAAAAATAGTAATTTACGATAGTAGTGCGATAAAACTTTTTCTGGCGCGTGTCAGTTAACACAAGCCGAAGGCGAGTGCTGCAATCACGCAAGTTCAGAAAAACTTTTTCGCACGAGTATCGTACCAAATTTTACTTCACAAGGTTTGAAAATGGGGTATTTGCGCACGAGAAGCGTGCGTAAAACTGTCATTTTAGCACCGCGTGTAATAAAAGTTTTTTTCGGTAGATGTATAAAAATGTCATTCCACGAACAATGCGACATAATTCTTTGGACCAGATTCTACAATACACGTTAATGTGTATTTAATGGTGCACAGACGGCATCGTTATCTTCAGTATCATTATAATAATAAACGTTGCATTTTATAAAAACTTTAGTTCTGTGAAATTCTGTAAAAAAAAAATCGAGAGTATTCGCAAATATATTGTACAGCGGTAAATTACCATTTTGTGGGGGTGCATTATCAGCATTGTCGATGAGCCAGTGTGGTGGATCATCTGCAAATAGGTCTTGCTCGAAATCCGGATCTTGCTCTAACAAAAAAAGAAAATAGATCTATACGATCGGAATGGAGGTGCCACACATGAAGCAATTGTACATATTACCGAAAGGAAATTAGCTTTAGTAGCTTCAGTATTTTCGTTAAGATTTGAAACGATAAAAAAATTATTTATGGCGGATATGGCGATTTTATGGCGAATGAACACATGAAAAATTATACCTAAAGGTGGGACAACTAAGGGATCTTGTATGGCGTACTCTGCGCCGTCCCGTGGATTCCTTTCCTGAGCAATTTGGAGATCTACATTTCCTTTCAGAGAAGCTGCTTTTTGCATGAACTCGTTGACAGTAATCTCTCGCATGTGCAATTCTCGCCACGCTAAGTAAAATGTAAATTCATATTCCTTTAACATAATCCAATCTTCGACTACACACAGTTACAATTGGACTCAATATCTAATACAATACAGATGGATTGATAATCAAACAATATCGTAACAGAAACGGTAACAATTAACACCTTTTGACAATAATACGATAAAATCATGTCATAAACTTTTTTACTTTAAAATAACTCAATCGTCGACATCTAGAGTTCATAAAGGCATTTCTATTTTAAAAAATCAGTTACGATACGAATTTTCATTGGTAATCCAGAAAATAAAGTTCGAGGTTAAGCTCGAACTTGACTTCAAACTTGGAACTATCAATTCACCGCTAAATATGCTTTAAATATTAAAATTTTTATTTTTATTTTGTTGTTGCATTTCCACCGTATACCCTTCTGGGTTTTTACGGAACCACATCCCGATACCCCCTAGCACTCTCTACTAGCCCTCAGCTAATTTAGGTAAATTAGCTGAGGGCTAGTTTAGGTAAATTAGCTGAGGGCTATCGACACAATGGAAGTTAGGTAACTTCCATTGTGTCGATAGCCGACTTAGCTACACTGCGGTACACTGTACCGCATTTGCCGAGGACACGGGAAAAATACAGAAAACCCGTGCCGGTATAGACGGCCATACTGTAGTGATCCTCTGGTACTTTTGCACTTGAGTAAAGTGTAGAAACACCAAAGTCTCAGAAGAAAGTGGCTCCCGCTCGACGGTTGATGCGCCACCGAGCGCACGACTAAGCGGTCACCCATCCAAGTACTGACAGCGAACGAATCTGTTTGACTTGGCGACCATCAGAGCCATGCGCCAACCGCGCAACCACCGCTGTCGGTAATATGCTTTAAATAATTGTTGTCTATTGGAAAATCAAATTGTTTCAATAAGATACTGATATTGACCCGTCACGAGTTTCTTTTGTTTGAACACTGTCGAATATCGCGGGTGTCCGCTTATTTGAGTGTTGTTTTTTAGTCGTCGAATGTCCGCCCGAACGTCGGATTGCAACTTGAGAAGTTTACCTGTTATAAAATATATCCACAAAACTTCAAAATGTATATTACTGTTCCGAGCGTAAGTGTCGCTCTTATACTGCAAACAATATGTACAGACGAAATCCCAGGGTTCAGGGCGATTCTCCATACGGTGTCCCAGTCTACTGTGGTACGATTCTATTATGTTGTTAGTACGCCGACTAAGTCCGTAAACGAAACCCCGTGGGGTAACGGTGCGTAGCCAGTAATTAGCGAAATAACTTGAAAACTGGCTAAATCGTCTTCGGTTCGTTGCTGATAAGTTATTCCTTAATGTTTGGAATTGACCTTCGATGAAGTTGGCCCACAAGTATGCCAAAGCTAGGACTTTTAAAAAAAAACTTTTCGCGTCATCATCCCTTCGAATCAAGTTTTGTAGTCCAAGAGCCTTGGCTTTACGGAAAATCGCCTTAAAAAGAAAGTCATATGTGATGCCGAATCGCACATGCTAAACCAACATTGCATGATTCATATTGCATAATGACATACTCGGTCGTAGTGAGTATTGCAACCAGTGCTCTGTGCTGCCGTAAATACCGCAGTTATGGCATTCCGTAAGGCACGTTCGAAATCGCTCATTACAAGGAGGATGTTGTTGTTGGGGAGAACGTGTTCTTTCACATACTCTAGAACCGCTCTATATGCCACTTCTGTTTTCTTGGTCATTATCGCCCATACGAATGGGAAACCCTATAATGCGCAGTGAGACGAGATGTAATATAAATGCGTAAGACATCGATAAAACTAATCTTCCTGGGACAAATTTTTCAAGCGCGGTTTATTTGCCGGTTAAAAGACGAGAGCGCACTGCAGAATAATTAGACGGTCATTGTTCTTAACTGATTTTGCGGGGGTGTTCAACATTTTTGGGTAAATGCAAATAGGGTCCCACTCCATCTATCAGGTTCATACTGCGCCTAATTGCGTTTACCCAGAACAGCTTGACAGAGTTTTAAAAAAACTTGCCTTTTTCATATCATTCGCAGTGATATTAAAATTAATAAAATTCCGAGAATTAAAAAACCTATACATTTAAGGATCACACATGCATTCCCAACCAAAAGATTAATACGCTCAAAATTTCAGTGCTTCGCGACATGCCAAAAAAATTGAAAAGATCAGCCGTATTAATTATATCAACACTTTTGATTTTGCAGAATAAATTGTAAAAAAAAATGAGACCACTTTTTATTTTCGCATTTTATATGAATGCCTTGATTTTTCAGAATTCACAAGCATTTTTTCGGAATTTTATATCATTGCAAATTTTTTTTTTCGAAGATTTGAAAAATCGATGTAAATGCATGAATTTCGAATATGTTTCAGTATCACGATTCTGCAATACACACACAAAGTTTCTAGGCGATTGGCCACTCGTTCCGTAGTTATGGCCTTAAAAAAATTACAAGAATGGAAAATTAAAAAATAATAGAAAATTCTTAAAAAATTCATGTAGTTTCTAGAAACCCAATGAATTAATTTGAATAGAGAAATAAAGGTTTACTGATTGTTTGTTAAACTATTTTTTAACAATTTGTTAATAACTTCTTGACATTATTATTATTCAAAATTAATGCTGTTGGTGCCTTTAAAACAGT
Organism: Ichneumon xanthorius; assembly: GCA_917499995.1. Taxonomy (NCBI): domain Eukaryota; kingdom Metazoa; phylum Arthropoda; class Insecta; order Hymenoptera; family Ichneumonidae; genus Ichneumon; species Ichneumon xanthorius. The sequence goes on along the minus strand of OU824201.1, from coordinate 975,139 downwards.
TCATTTTTTCAGATTTTTGTTCCATTAGGAAGTGTACAAATTCTTACTCTTGGCTTAATCTCACTTCTGGCTGGGAATGTACGTATGAAGCATCTTCAAGCGATCTGATTGATATTCCGCAAATTTAATACTGATCGTAAATCGATAGTTTTAAATCGGGGCCTGATAAAGCCCTGAAAGGGCCTTTTTGGGGTCCTATCAGTGCCTTATGTAACTCCCTAAAACTTTTACCAAGGCATGTATACAGAAATTGTTGCCAACATTTAAAACGCCGTTAAATCTTTTGTACTGCAAGCATATCGATGACAATTGTATCAACCAATGAGGTTTCACACCTCTAACTAAGTGACAAATTTTAACTGCATAGCTCAAGACTTTCTAAAGATAAGACAAAATGAATAAAGTTTTTTACCACGCATGCACGCACTTTCTTTATAAACACCTTTTTCCAACGTTCATACCATTTGGAATAGGGGAGAGCGGGCAAAATGGAACTGTGGGGCAAAACGGGATAATGAGACAAAATGCAATTTTCCAATAACTTTTGGGATGGTTGCGCTGGTGGTAAGTTGGGCAAAACGGTGTTGAAAATCCGGATGTATTATTGGGACAAAATGGGCCATTCAAAAATTATAGGAAAATTGAATATTGCCCTCGCTGTCCCGTTTTGCCCCGCTCTCCCCTACGTTGACATGATAATTAGTGAATTGGCCAATGAGCAACCCTGACAATAGATATAGCTTCGAATAAAAAGGTTCCTTACGTGATTTAATTTAATGCCCATAATCGTCTCGTTTTCACTATTTCGTGCCTTAGAGTTGTCGTTTTTGTTTTGGGTTCCATTGTTTTTCCGCTTTTTGTCACCGTATAAGTAGCCGGTGGCCCCGTCAGGGCTGACTTTTTCGCGAAACTCGTTTTTGTTTAGCTGCGATAAGCTTTCTGTTTTATCTGGCCTCGTTGGGCTTTCTGCTTTTTGTTGCCTCGTTGGGCTTTTTGTATTTTGTGGCCTCGTTGGGCTTTCTGCTTTTTGTTGCCTCGTTGGGCTTTTTGTTTTTTGTGGCCTCGTTGGGCTCTTGTTTTTCTGTTCTTCTTCTGTTGTGCTATCATCTATGTCTGTATATTTATATCTCGTTTCAGTATCATCTCGTTTCCTATGTTGTCTGCGCGGTTGTCGTTTATCCTCCTCGTCATCCGTTGTGTCGGTTGGACGTTTTTTGGAGAGTCGCCATTGTGGCTCCATATTTTTCTTTGAGTTCAGCTCCTCAACCATTTTTTTTATTGGTTGCATAAATTCACCTTCGTTTTCCGATAACTCGGTGATTGATGTTTCGGTATCTATTATTAAATCTTTTGTTTTGGGTACACTCTCCGTTTTTTGTTTTGATTTTGTCTTTTTGGGTGGTTGATTTGTTTCTTGTTGGGTTTGTTTCTTCTGTTCTATTACTTGTTCCATTGGTTCGTCAGAGTCTGATTGGTATGTTCTCTGATATGCGGCTTGACTGTCCTCCGATTCGTTGGTCGACAGTTCCCGTGTGTTTTGTTTTTTTCTGGGTGCTGAGTTTCCAGAACCCGTGTCGGTTGTTGATCGTCCGCGAGTTTGATGCGGCGGTTCAGGAGACACTTTTTGTTTTTTTTTCTCTTGGTTTTTTGCGTTTTCTGATGAGCTATCCTCGCGTTGCCTGATTGGCATGATTTCCGCGGGATTTCTCGATAGAGCGTCGGCAACGACGTTTAGTTTTCCAGGTTTGTGTACGATGTCGTAATCGTACCCGTTCAGTATTATTTGCCATCGTTGTAGCTGTCGCGGGATGTCGGGTTTGTTTTTTATATATGTTAGTGCTCTGTTGTCTGTGACAAGCTATATAGATACGTTTTAAAGTATTCTACCGCGTTCACTGTGGCTAAGAGCTCTTTTTTCATCGCGTCATACGCGATCTCAGTTTTCTTTAATGCTCTCGAATAGAAAGCTATTGGATGATCGAAGTCACCGTGCTTTAGACTAAGGACTGCGCCTATGGCGTAGTCTGATGCGTCCGTGGTAAGCGTACACGGTTTGTCAAAGTCCGGATACTTTAGGACTGGGCGTTCGATGATTTTTGCCTTTAGGTATTCGAACGCTAATTGACATTCGTCCGTCCATTCGAAGTTTTCTAATTTCTTTAGTTGTTGGGTTAAAGGAATCGCAATTTTTGCGAAGTCGCGGATGAAGCGTCGATAGTAGCCTGCAAGTGCTACGAATTGTTTAATTCCTTTTTTGTCTTTTGGTGTTGGGAAGTTTTTAACTGCGAAGATGTTGCTGGCGTTCGGTCTGACGCCTTCGGCTGAAATTATGTGCCCTAGGTATGTCACTTCTCGGTTTAGGAAGTGGCATTTTTCGGTTTGTAGCGTCAATCCTGCCGAAGTCAGTCTTTTCGCTAAACTCTTAAATTTGTTTTCGTGTTCGGTGATGTCTCTTGCGTATATTACAATATCGTCCAGGTAGACGAATAGGTCTGTGTCTTGAAGACCGGATAGTACGACGTCCATCAACCTTTGAAAGGTTGCTGGCGCGTTTTTAAGTCCGAATGGCATTCGGTGATATTCGTAATGTCCATTCGGGGTCGAAAAGCTGTTTTGTGTCTGTCTGCTGGATGCATTTCGATTTGATAAAAACCGGATGCTAGGTCGAATGTTGAAAAGTACCGGGCGTTTCCCAGTTGATCTAATATGTCTCTGATGTTTGGGAGTGGGTACGCGTCCGGCGTAGTTTTTTCGTTAAGTTTTCGAAAGTCTATCACGATTCTCCATTTTTTGTTGCCTTTCGCGTCTGGCTTTTTGGGAACAACCCAAACTGGAGAGTTGTAAGGGGAGAGAGATGGTTTTATTATCCCCTTGTTTAACATGTCATTAACCTGGTTTTGTATTTCTCTCTTGTGTACTTGTGGAAATCTGTATTGTTTAGTGTTAATTGGTCTATCGTCTGTTGTAGGAATTTCGTGTTTTGCCAGTGTTGTGTGGCCCAATCGATGTCCGGGTAGACAGAACAGGTGTTGGTATTTTGAGACCAACTGGAGAACGTGATCTCGTTCTGTTTCGTTGAGGTGATCTAGTTGCAGAAGAGCTTGAAGAGCTTCAAGCCTACTCTGCTTGTCGAGTTGTACCGAGCGTACTTCTGCACGGTCCATGCTCGATAAACCGTGAAGGTCGCTCGGTGTGAAGTTGTCGATTGGTTTTTCGTTGATAATCTCGACTGGTATTAATTCTACCGTCGGGACTATCAGGTTTATCTCGCTGTTTTGCGCGTTAATTGCGCAAAGGTACGCAATTATTTTTTACTAAAGCGTTACCCATGTAGAGACGCGGACCTCCGTCGATTCTCGGGATGTATCCCTCCTCGAGATCGGTCGGTTTCAGTCTGATGGGTATGATGAGTTTTGATCTGCCTGGTATCGTCACTCGCTCGAACGTTTCGAACGGGACTGTATGACCAGCAAATTTGATGCATGCTTCGGTGTAGAGTATATTGGCTGGCGTCCCTCTAAAGAAGACGTCACCGAGTATGGCGTCCTGCATAATCGGGAATAAATCGTCGATTACGTGGAATTCGATGTTAAATTCCTTGATTCGGATGTAGCATCTACCAATTGTTTTTGCTGTCCCGTCGGTGATACCCCTAAGCTCGTATATGAGCGTCGGGTCTATTTCCGTACTTCGGGCGACAAAGGAATCTTTTATGAGATTTATCTCTGCTCCAGTGTCAGCAAGAAATACAGCTTGGTTCGAATGTAGGTCTTGTGACTCTAGGGTCACACTTGGTGGCTTAGGTCTATTAGTTAATCCTAATTTTATTCTAGCTTTTCTAATTGTTACGCTCCCGTCTGTTTTTATTACGTATGCCGATCCTACGTGTTTTAGGAGTTCGGGCTCGGTGTACGCAACTTTTGCGTCCTTTCTTAATTCGGGTTATACGAGCGCTCAGGTGTCCTGCCTCTCGTTGCGCTGTCGCGAGAGGCGGGTCGCTCGTTTTTTTGGAGTACGCGCTCGAAAATTTGTTCGATCTGTGTTGCATCAAGGCTCGATTGGTAATCGGATTTTCGTGAGTTTCGCGTGAATTATCACGATCGCGTGAATTGTCACGATCGCGTGAATTGTCACGATCGCGTGAATTGTCACGATCGCGTGAATTGTCACGATCGCGTGAATTGTCACGATCGCGTGAATTATCACGATCGCGTGAATTATCACGATCGCGTGAATTATCACGATCGCGTGAATTATCTCGACTGTTTTGATCGTTTCGATAATTGCGATCTCGTGAATTGTCTCGTCGCGAGTTGTTTCGATTGTCGCGTGGATTGTTACAACTGTCGCGCGAGTTATTTTGGTAATTATCGCGATCGTTGTTGCGATAGTTGTCGCGAGAGTTGTCGCGAGAGTTGTTGCGGTAGTTGTCGCGAGAGTTGTCGCGATAATTGTTTCGGTAATTGTCGCGAGTGTTGTCGCGATAGTTGTTTCGACGATTGTCGTTCGAGTTATTTCGATAGTTACCGCGTGAGTTGTTTCGATAACTACCACGTGAGTTGTTTTGATAATTATCGCGCGAGTTGTCGCGATAATTATTACGATAGTTACCGCGTGAATTGTTTTGGTAATTACGGCTGTTGGCGCGTGTATTTGTGTTTTCGCGTAGACGCTGTACGGAATAGCACTCGGATGTCGAGTGTGTGGGATTTTCACGATGAACTTCGCAAAATTTAAGTCCGCTGTTGCTGGTAGTCTGAGTAAATCGAACTTTCGCTTTTTCTGGACTCTTATCTCGGGTTTCCGATTCGTTGGGTTTTGATGTTTGGTGCATTGCCCGTCTGCGAATGAGTTCATTTTCTATACTTAATGCCTCGTCAATGGCTTCTTCGAGGGTTGCAAAATTTTTTGACATGATCATATTTCCGATTTGGTCGGCTAATCCGCGAATAAAAGTTCTTATAACTGTTTGTCTTGCCTCATTTATTCGTCCGTTTAAATAGGCCTGTTGGGCTTCAGCGCGGTAGACTTCTTTCAGTCTATTGTCGATTCGATTCGCGATTTTTCGCGTACGCGTTGCGTATCGAGAACAGATTCGCTGTAATTTTGCGTGTTTGATTTTATTTCGGTTTCGAGGTCCGATAGCTCAACGGGTTTGTCGAAAGCGCTCTTGAGATCCCTCAAGAGTGAATTTAGATTCACTCTTGAGGGATCTCACGAGCGCTTTCAATCAAAATCATACGACACATTAGTGTGTCGTATGATTTTGATTCGGTGATATCGGCTGCAACTCCCGACAGTTTAAGCTGTACGATTGTCAGGAATTGGGACCGATCGTTTTCCGCAACGAGTTTTGCAGCATTATTACATGCGCATATGTAATTGTTAAGTGGCATATTTCTGCCATCGAAGTTTGGTACGAGATTTTGAACGTCGCGGAGCTTCATTGTGTTAGGTACAGGATTATTATCTTCGTTGACCATTCTTACCTTTGATCCCTCAGACAATGCTGAGCGGAAAAAACTATTCGCACTACTTGTTCGTGTGCGCCGAGGCCGTTTCGGCGGACTTATTTTAATCGAGTAGAAGTGAGGAAACAAGAAATGTCCTTCCTCTGTTTTTTTTATTATTATTATTATTTATGTATATATTTAAAAATTACTGAATTATTATTGATAATTGTTGTTTCTCTTTATTCCTCTTTTTTTATTAATAATAACTAAACGTTATCAGTGTTGTGTTTTTTTTTTTTTTTTTTAAATCGTGAGAAAAACATGAAATGACATTTTCCATATTGGATTTTGTTGTTCTTTTTTATTGTATATGTATTTTATTTTGTTTGGATTAATAGGAAAAGAATGGACTGAGAAATTAATTGTTTATTTGTTTCTAGTTTTTTTTTGTTCGTTCCAGTTGTATTATTATTATTATTTTTTTTTTTTAACAAAAAGATGAATTTAATTAATTTATTATTATTTGTATGTAAAAATTTTCTTGTGTAACTATAAAGGAGAGAAAACAAAGAAAATTTGAAGGTAAAAAGAAAAATTATTTATTTTATTTATATTAAAAGGAGTTATTTATTTTTGCATATGTATATTCGCTGCCGTCTGGTGTGAGGCGCGTTATTATTTTCTATTTATTTATTATATTAATATGTGTGTGTGTTTTTTTTTTTAATTAAGGAGGGAATATGAAAATTGTTATGATTTTACTGCATGTGTATATGTCGCATGCTCTCGACGGTCGTACGCCACTGACACGCGTCGCGTCAGCTGTCGGCGCTCGGTTCCCGTGGGATACTAATTCTCTTTTGAGAAGAAATTTTTTTTTTTTTTTTTTTTTGCTACGCTTTTTTTTTTTTCTTTAAACAGAATAAAATATATATGTTGGTACTTACGTTACCACGCTGATAAGGAACACTATTAGCATTTGGTTTCGATTGCTATTATTGTTATTTTTTCCTTGTTTCGTCCTTCCTTCCTTCTATTCACTGGTGGAGGTGGACGGTGGATGACGGTGGTTGATCGATGGTATATCTGAGTCGATAGGGCGGGTCGCGTCGGTGCGGCGGGTCACGGCGACGGCGGATCTACGTCGCGATGGATCGATGCCGCGGTCGATGACGGCTCGCTGATGGTAACGTTGGCGGCTGGTCGGTCGGTGACGTACCGTCGCGCGAGGATTTTTCGGCCGTCGGTACACCCGACGTCGTTCGCTCCGTACACTCTCGCTCGACGCATAATATTTTTTTTTCACTGTGTGCTGTTGCTCTTTTTTTTGTTAGGTAAATGTTTATATTTATTTTTCCGTATATTTGTATATATATATATGTATATGTATTTTTTATGTCTAGGTTAATTATTTATAGTGTCTTTTCACTGTTATTGTTATAGTTTTTTTTTCACTTATTGTTTAGCACTGTTGTTTGTTTTTCACTTTTTCGTGTTATTTTTTTTTTTTTTGTATATGCACTGTCACTGTCTCTTCCTTTCTTCCCCCTTTTTTTTAATAACTTCTTGTTTTTCTTTCACTCCGGGTTGTGGTGCGAGCACGGCTCGAGCACCGACGATTCGGTCGAGGGGGGTTTTTCAAACAAAAACTTGAAAAAGTAGGAAAAATTGTTTTTTTCGATTTTTAATTATTATTTTTTGTGTGTGTGAGCGCGTTTATATAATTCGCCCACTCTGACACCATGTGATGTCAGGACGATGCGGGTATAAATGAATTGTCGTTGGATATATATATATACTTAGTTTATTTAAATCGCAGCGGTTAATTAGGAGAGTTTCGGGAGAGTGTACCGTTTGACTGCTCGAGCTGGACTGTCATGAAGCGGGCGCGAAGCTGAGGGCTTCGCGCTCGCTTGACAATGGAAGAAATGAGTCGAAGGATGTTTAGTCTATTCGATAAGTGGACGCTCACGGCGGTCCGGATGCGCGATAGCCTTAAGGGCTTCTTTGAAGAGCGTATCGAACGGAAACTCCGTATCGATACGCTCGAATAAATATGAAAGTCTTTTAAAACAGAATATGAGGCTGCGGCCGTTACAATTCATGTGTTTCCAGCCGCCAAACAAGCCCCAAACTACTGCAAAGTCGCTTTATAACGAAATCGAACATTCGAGTTTTGCGCTCGCAGCAGCCGTTCCAGCTCGTATTATAAAATCAAAAATACTTCATTCTATGCTAATACGCAAGATTCATGCGTTTCCAGCCGCCAAACAAGCCCCAAACGAATGCAAAGTCGCTTGATAACGAAATCGAACATTCGAGTTTTGCGCTCGCTGAAGGAGTTCGAGCTCGTAATCTAAGATCAAAAACCCTTCATTCTATGCAAATTCGCAAGATTCATGCGTTTCCAGCCGCCAAACAAGCCCCAAACGAATGCAAAGTCGCTTTATACGGAAATCGAACGTTTGAGTCTTGCGCTCGCTGTAGAAGTTCGGCTCGTATTATAAGATCAAAAACACTTCATTCTATGCAAATACGCAAGATTCATGCGTTTCCAGCCGCTAAACAAGCCCCAAACGAATGCAAAGTCGCTTTGTTACGAAACCGAACGATTGAGTTTTGCGCTCGCAGCAAGCGTTCCAGCTCGTATTGTAAGATCGAAAACACATCTTTCTATGCAAATACGCAAGATTCATGCGTTTCGAGCTGCCAAACAAGCGACAAACGAATGCAATGTCGCTTTATAACAAAATCGAACGATCGAGTCTTGCGCTCGCTGTAGGAGTTCGGCTCGTATTATAAGATCAAAAACACTTCATTCTATGCAAATACGCAAGATTCATGCGTTTCCAGCCGCTAAACAAGCCCCAAACGAATGCAAAGTTGCTTTGTAACGAAACCGAACGATTGAGTTTTGCGCTCGCAGCAAGCGTTCCAGCTCGTATTATAAGATCAAAAACACTTCATTCTATGCAAATACGCAAGATTCATGCGTTTCCAGCCGCCAAACAAGCCCCAATGAATGCAAAGTCGCTTTATAACGAAATCGAACGATTGAGTCTTGCGCTCGGTGTAGGAGTTCCAGCTCGTATTATAAGATCAAAAACAGTTCATTCTATGTAAATTCGCAAGATTCATGCGTTTCCAGCCGCCAAAAAAGCCCCAAACGAATGCAAAGTCGCTTTACAACGAAATCGAACGATTGCGTTTTGCTCTCGCAGCAGGCGTTCCAGCTCGTATTATAAGATCAAAAACTCTTCATTCTATGCAAATACCCAAGAGTCATGCGTTTCGAGCCGACAAACAAGCCCCAAACGAATGCAAAGTCGCTTTGTTACGAAACCGAACGATTGAGTTTTGCGCTCGCAGCAAGCGTTCCAGCTCGTATTGTAAGATCGAAAACACATCTTTCTATGCAAATACGCAAGATTCATGCGTTTCGAGCTGCCAAACAAGCGACAAACGAATGGAAAGTCGCTTTATAACAAAATCGAACGATTGAGTCTTGCGCTCGCTGTAGGAGTTCCACTCGTATTATAAGATCAAAAACACTTCATTCTATGCAAATACGCAAGATTCATGCATTTCCAGCCGCCAAACAAGCCCCAAACGAATGCAAAGTCGCTTGATAACGAAATCGAACATTCGAGTTTTGCGCTCGCTGAAGGAGTTCGAGCTCGTAATCTAAAAATCACAAACACTTCATTCTATGCAAATTCGCAAGATTCATGCGTTTCCAGCCGCCAAACAAGCCCCAAACGAATGTAAAGTCGCTTTATAACGAAATCGAACGATTGAGTCTTGCGCTCGCTGCAGGAGTTACGGCTCGTTTTATAAGATCAAAAACACTTCATTCTATGCAAATACGCGAGAGTAGTTAGCGGTGCAGTATGGCGACCCCCACTCCTATCCCCACTCCCATCCCCACTCTTTTTCCCCCACACAGCGGCTGCTCGAAATTCGGCCAGCCGCTTGTGGATGGTAAGAGGCGTGGGGTGGGAGGGGGGATAGAATTCTGGACTCGTCATAGTGCACCACATGATTATTATTTGTAATAAATCTATAATTTATTATAATGAAAATTAATAAAATGAATAAAATTTTAATTGACTAAAAATTATTTTTTTATAAAAAATTATTTATTATTTTACCATAATTATAATAATTTTTCAATTCAGCAAAAAATATTTTTTCATTTTTAGTATTGTAAATCATTTTTAAATTTCACCTTCAATTTGCTGTGACGGTCTTGAAGACACTGAAGACTCCGATGGCCACACTCCTATTTTTTATTTCCACTCTTGTTTATTCTTCACTTTGCTGTGACGGTCTTGAAGACACTGAAGACTCCGATGGCCACACTCCTATTTTTTATTTCCACTCTTGTTTATTCTTCACTCCTGTTTCTCTTGTTTATTATTTACGCCAGTGTTTATTATTCACTCTTGTTTATTATTCACTCCTGTTTATTCTCACTCACAAACACTATGGCGTTAACGTTCGACGGCGTCGTCGTCGTCGTCGTCGTCGTCGTCGTTGCTGTCGTCTTCGTCATCCTCGTTGCCGCTGATGATCATCTCGGCGAAACCCTCGTCGTCGAAATAGTCGTTGTCGTTGTCGTTATCGATATTAAAACGTTGAGCGACGAGAACTGCGACATCCCGCCGTTCTCTGTCGAGTAGTTTTATTACATATGGGCGATTGGCGCGGCGACGTGTGATCACTATGGCCAGCAGGTCGTCGCCAGCACATGCCTCCTCCACCAACGACTCGGCACCTGATGAGTTGATGTGATCAAGACCGCGCAAATGACACTCGATGCACAGGGCCGGTATCCCGCTGCATAAAGCGTTTGGGTGTTAGAGAAAAAAAATCTCAAAAAAATCCGAACACCCCTCGACCACTAAAAACACTTCGGAATAACCGTCCTGCACATCGAAATAAATAATTTCGCAACGCACCGCACTGCCATGTCGAACTACGACGCAGGACATACCGATGTGTAATTGCTCCAGCGTAATTCTCGAGCCTTCACCGTTGACATTATAGTAGTAGTCCTGTAGCAGTTTTCGTAATTGCTCGTACGTACTCTGCATATCTGCGGAGCGTACTTGCAAACTATTTGCACACACCACTTCAATTACTCTACAGGAAAATTCTTCTCCCACAACACCGTCTTCGTATCGCGGATACATTATCGCAAACTTCGGTGCACTTAAACAAATTGACGTTAAAGCTGTAATCGTCCGCGTTACGTCGACCGTCACTAATTTTAATACGGCGAAGACGCGCTCCCGTTGTGTACAGACTGCTGCTCACGTTGGATCGCAGCCGTCGCCACCGTTCTGCTCTCCTTCCTCACCCCCGAGAGCGCAGGTGGAGACACGGTGAGCGCGATGGCTCGTGCCGTCGGACGATAGCAACAGATGCACACGTCGCGAGGACACCTGCAAATGCAGCATCAGCAGTACGCCGTCGATGAAGGTCGCGCGCTCGACGGTACGTGCCCCAAGCGCGAGCCGCTCGTCCCCTGCGAGCGCAGGAAGTCGCGAATGCACCGTCTGCAGTATTGCAGGCGTTCTTTCAGGTTCACGGTCAAGTGTAATGCGATGCATGTGTATAGGTAATGGATGAGTTTAGACAACCGGATGAAGCGTTCATACGAGAACCGGATGAAGCATTCATATGATACCACGGAATCAAACCGTGGGTAAATCTTTTATACGGACCTGTCTATACCCGTATCATATATCTCGCGGAATATCGTGAGAAACTGTATTTGCACGATCGCGATCACGCGTTATTATAGGTTGTAACGGTAGCTAACGCTTCGTACAATAATTCCCGTGTTTATGCGCCTCCTTCTGAGGAGCGGGCACTCAAACGGAAGGATTCGTGGACTCGAGCGTTAGGGAATTATGGGTCGGTGTGTCAGAGACGATATTGACGTTTAAATTATACCATTTATTGTTCAAATTACAGGCGGAAATCTTTATTACCCCTTTTTCGGTTCCGTCTTAACTCGGCGTATTCTCTGCTTATATCTATATGCGAATGGATTACAAAAGTTGTCCTCTCGGAACGCCAATCAATGAATATTAATCTCGTTCAAGCACTTGTGTCGCTTATTGTCTCTATTTATCGAATTGTTTTATGGCTTCAAGGCGATATCTTTAATTGAAAATTATTTATTCCGCGTGAACCGCACCAAGCATGCGCGACAGCTTCTCGGTCGACGCGAAGTCCAGCTGGCCGCTGTGCTCGGCTGTCTCGTGGTGACGTCACGGCACGGCGATCGCCTGTGACAGCTCGCTCGCCTCGCGATTTGCAATTGGTGTTAATGTGTAACTTGGACGTTTTTACCTTATTTGTCGGTATCGGAGCCTTCAGAGGGAGTGAACGAACCCCTGGATGTACCTTTTTCCTGTCCTTGGAGGTGGAATATTCGTCTGATCCAACCCGGCAGCGTCTGACCGGTCACTTTGGTCACTTGACCAGTTCATTCCGAATGTCACTTTTATTTTCCCGACTTGTTTAAGTTCACTCAGGCACCAATTTGGATAAGTCCGCCGTAGCACCAAATGTTTATACGTCCTTTTTCGGTGCACACTTTATAAGTCCACTTGGCCCGAAAGTTTGCCAGTCCACGGTTTACAACTTTTTATAAGTCCAAAGTTGGCACGAATTTTATAAGTTCCATCCGGCACCAATTTATAAATCCACTTTGCACTAAATTTTGTACGTGCGAATGTCACAATTTTTATAAGTCCTCGGCGCGAAAATTTATAAGTTTTTTTTCGGCACGAGTTACACCAGTTCAAATAGGCACAGAATTTTCTAAGTCCGAACGACACAATTTTTATAAGTCCGAACGGCACAGTTTTTATAAGTTCACCGTGGCACAAAACTTTATAAGTCCGAGCGGCACGGATTTTATAAGTCCGAATGGCACAAAATTTATAAGTCCGTTTTGGCACTGTTTCACTTTATTCACTCTTAGTTCACTTTTACTTTTCACTTTGCACTTTTCACTTTAGTCCTGGAGAGCTGGCCGATGGTAAAGTAGATTGTTCACTGATTCTCGACTGCCGAAATCGCCGTCCTTTATACCCCGATTTTGGACTCCCACTCCGTCGGTTTGGCAGATTTCTGGCGGACTCGCGTCTGCGTGCGGTCGCCTGATAATTAAATTTCTGATTGGCTAAGGGCCTTGTCCCTTCTTTGCTTTCCAATCATGAGTCGATACGCTAGTGACGATTATCCGGTCTTATCCGCCGAGCAAATAGTGTGCTCGGTCGGTGCCGTGTGCAACGGCAGTGTCGTCATATTTGTCCAATCGGCGAGGCCGATTTTCCCTCGCTTTCGCCTTTCTTCGACCTTGATCGTGTTTTCGCCACCCGCCCGTTCGGCAGCGCCGCTGTACTTCCGAATCCATCGTATGGCGCGTACGCGTCGCTTCGGCATCGATCGAGCCGCCGCTCGATCCCGTCGGATGGCGCCACTTGGCTCTCCGCGGGCTTGTCCGACGGCTGCTCGGCATCTCGCTGGACGGACCGCGTCTCCCGGGCTCTCGCGGTGTGACGTCACCGGGGCCACACGGGGGATCTTAATATGTAGGGGAGTCACATTCTCCCCCACATTACTGTTGGGACTCGTCTCGGGTCCCAACAGTCATGTCTTTTTCTTTTTACTCTTTCTTTTGTCTTTCTTTCCTCCTGATTTATTTTTGTTCAATTTTTTTTTTTTTTTTTTTTTTTTTTTTTTTTTTTTAAATTTATTTTCCTTTCTTCCTATTTCTTCCTCTTTATCCCCTTTTTTTTTTTTTTTTTTTTTTTTATTTGTCTATGTATTTCTTAATTGTCTATGCCGATTTTTACGCTAAATGAATGATTTCCGCTTACGTGTACTTTTGCTTTTTATTTTCTCTGTACATTCGTTTATTTTTGTATTTTTGTGTTTTTGTGTTTTTGTGTTTTTTTTTTTTTTTTTTTTTTTTCTAATTTCCATGTCTTCTTCTTTGTCGATGTTCGTTTTCCTCGTTTTCCCAGTCGTCGTCGTCTTCATCGTTCTCGTCGTCCTCTACCTCCATGTCCATCCCCTCGTTCTCGTCCTCCGCGGCGTTTTCATCCTCCTCCTCGTTCTCGTCCTCCTCCTCGATTTCGTCCTCCTCCTCGACTATCTCCGGCCGCACGCATAGCCGGCCGCCGTCATCTCCCCAGTCGAAGGTTCGGGGGTTTTGACCCCATTGCCCATGGCCGTTCCGGATGAGGCGGTCTCGGATTGGCTCCTCGTCGTTGTCTGGGGCCTCCAGTATCACCCAGACGGCGTCGGTCCCCGTCTCCTTGTCCATTATGTGGCAGTCCCATAGACTCTCCTCCAAATGGTCCCTTACGGTTTGGCAAGTCTCGGGAGACCACGGCTCCTCTCCCGCTGGACGAATGGCATGGAGGCCGCAGGCGATGGCCTGGAACGCAACGCTCCGGTGTTCCCAGGGAACGGTGAACATTTCCCCGGGTCTGGCATTGAGCTCCAAGGCCCAATCGCCCAGCCAGACGGGGATGTCACCGTTCTGGTCCTGTTCTCCGGTAACCACTCCCCGGTAGAACCGGCGGACGTGGTTAACATAAACCGGAGCACCGATGTAAAGGTCCTCCTCCCGGATGGCGCGCACCTCCGGGTGGTCCGGAGTTGTGCTGGCGTAGTATGCCAGGAGGCGCGCCCTCTTTCCCTCTGGATCCGGTAGTTGGATATATATCCGGCTGGGTGTCGCTACCGTGAGTACCTCTACTCCACGGTAGCTGCCCTCGAGGTTCCTCGCCGGGAAGTTGCGGAAGGTGGCCATCGTCTTGTTTTTTTTTTCTTTTTTTTTTCTGTGTGGGAGGTTTTCAATGTTTTATTTTATTTTTTCTTTTTCGTACTTGTCTTATTTGATTTGGCTTATTTTGGTTTATTTTATCTTATTTTATTCTAGTTTTATTTTATTCTAACTTAGTCCTATTTTATTCTAATTTATTTTATTCTAATTTATCCTGTTTTAATCTATTCTATTTTAATTTATTCAATTTTATTTTATTTTATTTTATCCTATTTTATTCGAGTTTAGTTAATTCAATTTCATTTTTTCTCTCCCTCACCTCTTCTCTTCGCGACCCCTTTTTCCGCTTCTCCGTCTCTTCTTTCCGGTCCTTTTTCTTTCCGGTCTTTTCTTCTCTTTTCGCTCTTTCTTCCACAATCTGTCGCCTGTCGCTATCACTGTTTCTTTCACCTATCGCTTTCGTACTGTCTGTGTCCTCTATTAATTTTGCTCGCTTACCCGTCAATTGCGAGCCTTTATCCCCACTCCCTTTTTCGCGTTATCGCCGCGAGACTCGATACACCAAACATCGATGATTGTCCTGGGGTATCCCGCACGGTTATTATTATTCCTTCGAGATCGTCATCGTTTCTCGGTATAATGCTTTGAATTCTCGAAATTCGGCGAGTCATCTCGATGCGGAGGTCTATCGCGGCGAGCTTCTCTGTTCCCGGCGTTAATCCCTTGTTTTGATTCGGGGACTTCGCCGCGCTCGCCTCCTTCGCCGTCCGTAGTCCCGCTCAGGGAGAGGACAGTCGTTGGCCGGCCCGATGCTTGGCCTGGCGCCGCGCTGTCTCGGCGTGTGTTGTGGGCCGTCGCGCGACTCTTATCGCTTTCATGATCTATTATTCTTCTTAATCTTGTGACGAAGTCTTCCCAATGCGCTTCCGGATGCTCACTTTCCTTTGTTTATTCTATTTTATTTATTTTATTTATTCTATTTATTTTATTTATTTTATTTATTTTATTTATTTTATTTATTTTATTTATTTTATTTATTTTATTTATTTTATTTATTTTATTTATTTTATTTATTTTATTTATTTTATTTATTTTATTTATTTTATTTATTTTATTTATTTTATTTATTTTATTTATTTTATTTATTTTATTTATTTTATTTATTTTATTTATTTTATTTATTTTATTTATTTTATTTATTTTATTTATTTTATTTATTTTATTTATTTTATTTATTTTATTTATTTTATTTATTTTATTTATTTTATTTATTTTATTTATTTTATTTATTTTATTTATTTTATTTATTTTATTTATTTTATTTATTTTATTTATTTTATTTATTTTATTTATTTTATTTATTTTATTTATTTTATTTATTTTATTTATTTTATTTATTTTATTTATTTTATTTATTTTATTTATTTTATTTATTTTATTTATTTTATTTATTTTATTTATTTTATTTATTTTATTTATTTTATTTATTTTATTTATTTTATTTATTTTATTTATTTTATTTATTTTATTTATTTTATTTATTTTATTTATTTTATTTATTTTATTTATTTTATTTATTTTATTTATTTTATTTATTTTATTTATTTTATTTATTTTATTTATTTTACTTATTTTATTTATTTTATTTGTTTTTAATTCTATCTTATTTGTTTTCTTTGTACCCTTCTCTTAATCCTGTCTTAATCTATCCCTTATGTTCTTACTTTTTGCTTTCTCTTTTCTTAAGTTTTTCTTATTTTATTTATTTTATTTATATTATTTATTTTATTTATTTTTAATTCTATCTTATTCGACTCTTCCTTCTATCCTAACTCCATTCTGAATTATTTTCCTACTTTCTATTTTTAATTTTCCTCTTAATTCTTTTCTTAATCTCACTCTTAATCATCTGGTCTTTTTATTTTTGTTTTATTTTTGATTTTGTTTTTCTTATTTTCTTATTCGGTTCTTAATGATTTTCCTCTTCTTAATTCAATCTTGAATTGCCTTTCTCCTGTTCTTAATTATGTCTTAATCTATCGGTACTCTTCTTAACTCTTTATTATTTCTATTCTTAACCCTATTTTTAATTCTTTTCTTAATCTTTCTCTCGTTTTTTTTTTTTTTTTTTTTTTTTTTTTTTTTTTTTTTTTTTTTTTCCGATTGTTAATTCTTAATCATTTCTTATACGATTTTTAATTCTATCTTCTTTTTCTTATTTTCTTGCTCTATCCTTACTTTCTTCTCATTCGATTCCTAATTCTATCTTATTCTAGTCTTAATTCTATTTTTGATGCTATCCTTGATCTTTCTCTTTCTATTCTCATTTTTCTTGTTTTCCTGACTTTATTCTTAGTGCTTTTCCTATTCTTAATTCTACTTCTTATTGTACCTTACTCTGTCCTTCCCCCCTTGTTCTCGGGTTATTCGGAGTCCTCTGCATGGTTGCTAATCTTCGCACTCGCCTTTTGGTGATAACGTTTCAAAAGGCTTGAGTGGAATTTCCCGCGCAGTTTCTTTGTCTCCGGGTCCTCGAGAATATAAGTCGCGAGTCCCACGCACCTTCCGATTCGATATGGTCCTTCGTACAGAGGCATGAACTTTGCGGCGACTTGGTCGTTTTGATTCGACACGTTCAATGCTTTTACGAGAACCAGATCTCCTTCCTCGTAGGTGGTCAGGCGGTGACACTCGTCGAACTTCTCGGCTCTTCTCCTGCCTTTTCGTAATATCCTCTGCTGTACGAGTTCGAGTTTTTTCGCGTACTCGACCATTTCCTCGGCTTTCTCCCTCAGTGCGGGTATCCAATTTTTCCATGGACGATGCGGTGGTTTCTTCGTCTGTAGTTCCCTAGGCGTATATTCCGTCGTATCATGGGGCGAGTCATTTATGCAATCTTGTATAATCGGCACCCACCGTGCCCATGCCGTATGTCGGTCGGTTAGCAAGGTGCGGAAAAATCGTCCGAGCTCTCGATTTACTCGTTCAACGATATTTCCTTGCGGGTGCCGAATCGACGAAAATACTCCTTGTATCTCCTCGTCCTCCAGCCATTTTTTCCATGCCTTTGCGGTGAACTGCGTTCCATGATCAAATTGGATCCTCTTCGGTTTTCCGTATTTCGGGATATAGTCCGTGCTGATCTTCTTAATTACCGTTTTGGTATTTGCCTTTCGCATCGGATACAACGTGACGAACTTCGTAAACGCATCCAGCGTTACTAAAATGTGACGCACTCCCCCGGTTGACATCGGTAATGGGCCATAAAAATCGATGGAGAGTAAGTCTCCCGGCCCTTCGGGTACTATAGTTTGCATATTTGCATAACTATTTTGCACCGCACATTTGGTTCGCTGGCACGTGTCACAGGTGGCAAGCTGGTGCCGGCTGCTTTTCGCAAACCGAGGATAGGCGAAATCCTCGTTTAACATCTGAAATACCTTTGTGGCGCCGACATGCCCGTACATGACATGGCACTCCTCGACAAGGATTTCTTTTATTTCCTCCGGCAATGCCACCTTCCATTGTCCCGTCTTCGCAGCTCTCTGCAGAACTCCTTCGCTGAGCCGGTAATTTTTCGGATGGTTCTCCGTGTCTTTTTCATCTTCTAACAGAGTAATAATGTCGTTTAAATCCTCTTGATTTCTCTGTAGACTACCGATCGTCCTCATTTTTTGTGATAAGGACTTCGAAGGTTTTTGCGCGAGCGCTGCGATTATTATTTTTCCAGGCGCTGTTCCATCGGGCTCGTAAGTGTGTTCGCGGAGTCGGCTGAGCGTATCGGCCACTAGATTTGATTTTCCCGGCCGATGTTCTACCGTTAAATCATATCCTTGCAACAAAAGCGCCCATCTCAAAAGCCTGTCGCTCGTGAAACGGCACGTTTTTAGAAACACCAGCGCTTTATGGTCGGTGATTATCGTTATCTTTGCTCCCTTAAGGTAACTCTGGAATTTTTGGAGAGCCCAGACGATAGCGAGTAATTCTTTCTCCGACGTGGTGTAACCAACTTCAGCCCCCTTGAGTGTTCGACTAGCAAATGAAATCACTCCGACTTCGCCTTTTTCGTCGGTTTGTGACAAGGTCGCGCCAAGCGCATAGTCACTTGCGTCCGTCGTCAAGGTGTACGGCTTCGTTACATCGGGATGTTCTAGTACCACCGATTCGCAAAACAACTGTTTTACTTTTTCGAATGCCGTTTCGTGAATATCCGTCCACTTCCAACACGTTCCCTTCTTTAACAGCTCTAATAAGGGGACAGTTTCTTCAGCGTGTTTACTCGTAAATTTCGTGTAGAAATTCACTAGTCCGAGAAAGCCCCTCGCTGTTTTATATTGCGTGGACGGGGAAATTCTTTGATCGATTTCACCTTGTCTGGCTGCGGCCGTATCCCCTTCGTCGTTACTACATGCCCGAGAAAATTCACTTCATTTCTAAAGAAATGAGATTTTTCCATTTTTAGAGTCATGCCATGTTCGCGGATTCTCGAAAATAATTGTCGGAGATGTTGCAGGTGTTGTCGCGTATCTCCCGACACCACTAACAGATCGTCCACGAAATTTACTATAAAATCTCCGGTGTTTCGAAGGACGATGTCCAGTCCCCGAACAAGGGCCGCGGTACTCGTTTTTAAACCAAACGGCGTAACCGTGAATTCATAGCATTTATTTTCGTGTCGAAATGCCGTGTATTTACGCGAATCCGGATGTAAGGGAATCTGCCAGAAGCTGCTGGTCAGATCCAAGGTCGACATGACCTTCGCGCCTCCACATTTCTGGAAAATCTCTTCCGTCGGTAGTGCCGAATCGTAATCGCCTTCGAGATGCTCATTGAGTAGTCGTGCATCGAGACATAACCTGACGTCTCCGTTCGTCTTGATAACGGTCACCAACGGGTTAATGTATGTACTTGTTGACCTTTGAATGACCCCTTGGGCGAGCATTTTATTAATCTCATCCGTTACTTTTCCTCGGTACGCCATAGGAACCGGATATGAGCGAGGTACGAATGGTTTTTCGTCCTTCAGGATAAGCCGATGTTCGTATGCTCGCATCCGCCCTGGTCGTTTCCGAAATATGTCTCGATATTCATAGACCAGTTCTTTGAAGGTTTTCTGAATATCGAGGTCGACGTCGCCGCCTTCTCGAAGCTTTTCATCAACTTCGGCTTCACAGAGATACTCCGATTCGGGCTCGCGTATCTCTCCGCTCATAACGTGTCTCGTGACCTGGTCTTCCGGTTCTATTTCTTCCCAGATGCCTTCGGCTCGAGCAAGCATCGCTCGACTCTCCCCCATTTTTCTTTTCTCTTCGGGTATACTGCATGGGCTCTCCTCCATCTGCCAGTATCCTCTCACGAGGCGTCCGACGATTTTTTCTCGTACTTTAATCACCTTTCTATGCGTATCGACATAGACTCCGAGCCTGTCCATCCCGTCGATACCGAGGAGCACGGATCTCTGCAGCTTCGGCACCACTAACAGCGTCACGTCTCCCTCCGAGTCGTACACTCTTGCCGTGGCCATCACTTGCTGTTTGATCCTCCCTGAACCTCCACCAAACGCTCCCACGACGTTTATCGACGTTACCGGTAGAGATGGACAATTTTTGAAAGCCTCCAAATTCTGCGAGTAAAATTCTTCAGAAATGCAGGAGACCTCGCTTCCGCTATCGACTAACGCACTGGCCAATGCCCCTTCTAGGCCAATCGGTACCTCCGGGCACATTGGTCGTGTTTCGTCGTAGATTACGCCCTCTCCTGGCTGTGGCATATCGAGGAGGTAATCTTGCGGACTTTCGAAAATTGTTCGGACCTTTTTTTCGATTATCTTAGGAATTGCTCCTTGCCCGTTAGCGATGACGGTTTTGCCCTTCGTCGTGGTCGGCACCGAAACCGATATGGGCTCGAATTGGGGTTGACCGTCCGTCCTCCTTCTCTCCACGGCACTGATCTTCTCCTGATCTAGTCCGCCCTTTTCCTCCACCTTTTTCGGATTGGTCTCTCCCCCGTTCTTCGTTAACCCTTCTCGTTCTTCCGACCAGTCGACACTACGGGCCGTCATTACCTCGGAGTTCGTCGCTTCTTCCCTCGAGTTTCTCGCTGCCTCTCTTTCTCTCTCTCTTTTCTCCTGTCGCTTTCGCCAGAGTTCGTCTTTTTTCCTTTTCCTTTCTTCTGCTTTCTCTTCTTCTCTTCTCTTGTCCTCCGGTTTCTTCTCTTCTTTCTTCTTTTCTTCTTCTTTCTTCTTTTCTTCTTCTTTCTTCTTTTCTTCTTCTCGTCTCTTCTTTTCTTCTTCTCGTCTCTTCTTTTCTTCCTCTCGTCTCTCCTTTTCTTCTTTCTTCTTTTTCTCTGCCTTTTTTCTCTTCTTTTCTTCTTTTTTCTTCTCTTCTTCTTTCCGTTCTTCTCTCTTTCTCTCTTCTTCATTATTTTTCGTCGCCGTTGCGCCTCGTGGATTCTCGCTGTTCCTTACGGACGCAACGTTTACGCGTTTCCCTGGCTCGTGCCTGGGAAGTGCGTATTTATTCCGGCTCCCTGTTGCATCGTCGGTGCCGGTGCTTGTGGCGGCGTCGCGGGGTAAGATGGTGGCGGTACCGAAAAATTCGGAGTTGCCGCCGCGATCGGTGGCCCTTGCCACGGATTGGAAAATCGTGGCGGCCCTTGTGGCGGACCGACAGTGAAGTTCGACCACTGGCCCTGTTGGCCACCTCGCTGTTGCCAAGGGCGCGGCCCTCCCCCATTTTCCCGACCGTTTCCTCGATTCGGGCTGTACCCGTTGAGGCCTTGCCGGTCATTTCCGCGACTCGCGTTGACCGTCCCGCCGAGGTCGTTACTCTCTAGCAGTTCGATTAGCTCGCTTACCTTGTTAATATTTCTTACGAGAATCGACGTTCTTAAGTTCTCGTCGAAATGTTTTGCAAGGCGTCGAATCGCGTCTCTATCATCGATCCGCTCGCTTAGATCCCGAACATTCCCGATTACTCGGGTCGCATATTCCGCCTTGGTCAGGCGCTGTCCATCGACGAAGTACGTTCCGTATTCGAGGTGTCGCTTCACCTTGTCCTGCAATTCGCGACCCCAATATCGTGCGCGAAAAGCTTCCTCGAACTGCGTGATATTTTCGACCTCAGGTGAAACCAAGTGCCACCAATCACGGGCCGTTTCTACCATCGCCTCGCCCATCATACACCGAAATTCTGCGCCCTCGGGCTCGATGGCGCTGAAATGGTCCTTAAGCGTTTTTAAATATTGCATCGGTCGTTCCACTCCATCGCCCTTGAACGTTGGTAACTTTTTCGAGGCCACGTAGGCTTTACTCGCGTTTAACCCTCCGAGCATCGTCGTACTGAGTGCCGATTGTGATGCGGTTTGGTTCGCCCTTGCTGCATACTCCCGGATTCTCTTTGCGTTCTCCTCTGCCGTCTGGAGGGCCCTTTTCGAGACCTTCGTGACGCCCTCGAGTCGATCTATTAATTTACCGACTGTTACGTCGTGCGCCGCCAATTGCTCCCGAATGTGTGTATTTATCGGCTGTTGCTCTTCGCGGATCGCTTCTCGCATTGACGCCATTTTGTGCTCCGTTTCCGCTTCACTCTCGCTTACCGCTCTCGAGAGCGCCGTCAGCATCAATTGTTTCGCCTCCCGAGTTCGTCTGATACACGCCGCCTCCAGGTTGGTCTGTGTGCTGTGCATTTTTTCAAACTCTTTTTTGTGTTCGGTCTTCATCTGTAAAATGGCCTCTAGAATCGCTTTGTTGCTGTGGTCTCCGACTTCTGCGGGGTTTTGGGACTCGTTGCGCTTTTCTTTTTCACTTCCGGCTGTCCGAGCGTCTGCATCGCTCGCTGGAGGGATGATCGACAACCGATTCATCTCCCTTTGTTGTCGGATATTTCCCCCACCGATCAGCTCATCTGCCGTCGTAGATTCCCAGGCGAGAGAGTGGTTCGTGTCGTCCATATCGATCGTGCTGTCTTGTTGTGCGTCTTCCGTGTTTCCCGGAGTCTCATCTTCCAGGCTGACCTCTGGGATGCGCTTTTGCGAGTCTTCGGCGGCATGCTGCGCTCTCAACTTATCGCGGTGCCCTCGCTCCCGCCTGTGGATCTCTTCTTCTGCTGCCATGAGCTCGAGCTCGCGCCTCTCTTGGGCGATGGATTTTTCCGACATTTTAATTGAGTTTAATTTTTATTCAATTTGAATTAATTTTAATGTAATTCTTAATTTAATTTTAAATTCAATTTAATTTAATATTTAATTTAATCTAATGTCACTTAAATTTAATTCGACTCGTGACGTCTATTTTACGTTATCGCTGCTCTGACACAGCCAATTCTTTTTGCTCGAGCCCCACGTTGGGCGCCAAATGTAACGGTAGCTAACGCTTCGTACAATAATTCCCGTGTTTATGCGCCTCCTTCTGAGGAGCGGGCACTCAAACGGAAGGATTCGTGGACTCGAGCGTTAGGGAATTATGGGTCGGTGTGTCAGAGACGATATTGACGTTTAAATTATACCATTTATTGTTCAAATTACAGGCGGAAATCTTTATTACCCCTTTTTCGGTTCCGTCTTAACTCGGCGTATTCTCTGCTTATATCTATATGCGAATGGATTACAAAAGTTGTCCTCTCGGAACGCCAATCAATGAATATTAATCTCGTTCAAGCACTTGTGTCGCTTATTGTCTCTATTTATCGAATTGTTTTATGGCTTCAAGGCGATATCTTTAATTGAAAATTATTTATTCCGCGTGAACCGCACCAAGCATGCGCGACAGCTTCTCGGTCGACGCGAAGTCCAGCTGGCCGCTGTGCTCGGCTGTCTCGTGGTGACGTCACGGCACGGCGATCGCCTGTGACAGCTCGCTCGCCTCGCGATTTGCAATTGGTGTTAATGTGTAACTTGGACGTTTTTACCTTATTTGTCGGTATCGGAGCCTTCAGAGGGAGTGAACGAACCCCTGGATGTACCTTTTTCCTGTCCTTGGAGGTGGAATATTCGTCTGATCCAACCCGGCAGCGTCTGACCGGTCACTTTGGTCACTTGACCAGTTCATTCCGAATGTCACTTTTATTTTCCCGACTTGTTTAAGTTCACTCAGGCACCAATTTGGATAAGTCCGCCGTAGCACCAAATGTTTATACGTCCTTTTTCGGTGCACACTTTATAAGTCCACTTGGCCCGAAAGTTTGCCAGTCCACGGTTTACAACTTTTTATAAGTCCAAAGTTGGCACGAATTTTATAAGTTCCATCCGGCACCAATTTATAAATCCACTTTGCACTAAATTTTGTACGTGCGAATGTCACAATTTTTATAAGTCCTCGGCGCGAAAATTTATAAGTTTTTTTTCGGCACGAGTTACACCAGTTCAAATAGGCACAGAATTTTCTAAGTCCGAACGACACAATTTTTATAAGTCCGAACGGCACAGTTTTTATAAGTTCACCGTGGCACAAAACTTTATAAGTCCGAGCGGCACGGATTTTATAAGTCCGAATGGCACAAAATTTATAAGTCCGTTTTGGCACTGTTTCACTTTATTCACTCTTAGTTCACTTTTACTTTTCACTTTGCACTTTTCACTTTAGTCCTGGAGAGCTGGCCGATGGTAAAGTAGATTGTTCACTGATTCTCGACTGCCGAAATCGCCGTCCTTTATACCCCGATTTTGGACTCCCACTCCGTCGGTTTGGCAGATTTCTGGCGGACTCGCGTCTGCGTGCGGTCGCCTGATAATTAAATTTCTGATTGGCTAAGGGCCTTGTCCCTTCTTTGCTTTCCAATCATGAGTCGATACGCTAGTGACGATTATCCGGTCTTATCCGCCGAGCAAATAGTGTGCTCGGTCGGTGCCGTGTGCAACGGCAGTGTCGTCATATTTGTCCAATCGGCGAGGCCGATTTTCCCTCGCTTTCGCCTTTCTTCGACCTTGATCGTGTTTTCGCCACCCGCCCGTTCGGCAGCGCCGCTGTACTTCCGAATCCATCGTATGGCGCGTACGCGTCGCTTCGGCATCGATCGAGCCGCCGCTCGATCCCGTCGGATGGCGCCACTTGGCTCTCCGCGGGCTTGTCCGACGGCTGCTCGGCATCTCGCTGGACGGACCGCGTCTCCCGGGCTCTCGCGGTGTGACGTCACCGGGGCCACACGGGGGATCTTAATATGTAGGGGAGTCACAAGGTATGAAAAAAGTGCAAATCAATAAAATTTTAAACATAAGTCTTTATGCTACGGAGTCGTCACATATCACTCAGAAATATAGAATTTAGTCAATCGGTCAGTCAGTCATAAGACAACCAACGAGAGTACTGCATCACCGATTGATAATGGTAGATTACGCAGTTCGCGCGAGTATTCGCGGTTTTTTAAAATTAGTTAAGTTGCGCAGTATTCATCTCAGACGCCGCTGCAATGATCAGTGGTGCGAAGAGTTACGGGATTTATCGGGCGAGAGACTTTTAAGCCGTCTACGATATATTATATGGTGGTCGCCTCTACGTGCTATCGCCATAGCATATAATAGAGGTATATTAAACGGACAGTGCGTGGTAATGTGCGTGTTTAAGGAGTTGCAACGCCGGGGCCTAGAAGACGCCCCATGCATCAGGGGACTTGTTACTGAAGCCAGAGGTAGGTATTTCATGCACAATAGATAAATAGATAAATCATCTTTATATATAAAATAATATAAAAAAATAATTTTTAGTCAATTAAAATTTTATTAATTTTATTAATTTTCATTATTTGATTTTAATTTACTTTCAAACAAATATTAAAAAATTATTTTTAATTAAAATTTTATTAATTTTATTAATTTTCATTATTTGATTTTAATTTACTTTCAAACAAATATTAAAAAATTATTTTTAATTAAAATTTTATTAATTTTTAATTGACGGGACCTCGGTGAATAATCGGTGTGCCAATTACTGTGCCCTAAAGCCGCACCTGTCATACAGTGGTTGACAACCCGCACAGTCGTTGGTCACCCAGTTATTGGCCGGGTGCCAATGACTGTGCCATGCGATTACCGTTACCGCACAGTTATTGGCCATCCAATCCAGTCGTTGGCCACCCAGTTATTAGCCACATTTTTATATACACTCAGCGGTGCGCTATGACCGCTAAACATTCAAAAAAGTATACTTTAACCTCAAAGCAATTTGACTTTTCGGTAAATAATTAAAAAATATAAAATAAAAAAAGTCTTTGCGGAAGATTTCAACCCGCGTCTCCTGCCGAACGCCACTTAAATCAGACTTCACTATATTATATGCGAAATATTCAAAAGAAGTAGACAAGTACGCGCTTTAGCGCGTACTTGTCATAAAACTGTTTCTAAAATGTCTCGAAAATTATTTTCAAAATTTTTTTCGAAAATTTTTGTCCTTTTTCGAAAATTGTTTGCGCAGTGATTAACGTTTATATTATCACATAATTATAGTCTATCGTGAGCTTATGGATGCAACAAACGAAGAAGAAGAAACTCTCAATGAAGCAACTCGTGCTATTGAGGAGGCGGAGGCGTTGGATCTTCGCATGCAGACAGTCCTCGACGAAGCAACGTGTGCTATAGAAGACGTGGAGGTAGCTCTTCACACACAGAGAGCCGTACAACGTAAGTATGCAAAACAAAAAAATTATTCGCAACTGAGATAGGGACATTACATAAAAAAAAAATTGCAGGTCCACTGTCAGGGAATGGCGTCGATATTGCTCGTACTGTGGACGTGATAGAACAGCCACAGCAAATACAGGACATCCCGTTAAACCGTAAGTGTTCGACAATAGTGTGACGTATTTTTCCGAGAACTCACACGAAACGGTACGAAAATCTATACTCAGAAAAACCGCGAAATCGGGATCTCAAAAACGTCACCTTCGGCCGTCTACCTCCGCGAATACATTGGCGTCCCGGTGGGCGCCAGTTAATTTTTGTTTCGCCGGTATTAACAACCGGACTAATCTGGAGTCGGTGGAACAAGCCGAGCTCCGCAGGGTTAATTTTTGTTTCGCCGGAATGACCAAACCGGACTAATCTGGGAGCGGGTGGAACAAGCCCGACTCCACCAATGCGAGATCTGGAGGTCGGTGGAACAGGCCGACCTCCGCAAGGACGAAACGAACGGAACAACAAAACGAGAACTAACCGTAACGAGCTAACACCAATGCACTCGCGGGAGCAAACGGTAACGGAAATGCACGGTTGCTCAGGATGCGGGTTATGGTAGAAGGGTCGCGATCCTTTGCCAATAAAATAACGCGGAATCGGAAATATCGGAATCTCAACTTTTCAATAACGAGAGTAAATTAACTTGTTGGCTGTTAAGCCACGGGATCGCACATTAGTGCATCGGGAGCTCAGCCGATCGAACGATCGAGCGAGCGTAGCGAGAACGGATCTATAGGCGATCGATAAATTATCTAAGCGATAAACTCACCGAAACAGCAGATTTAATCCAATAATTTTCGGGAACTGCATCTTACGATGCCACGAGAACTTAAGCACAATCCCTGCACCTCAAGAGCGTTATCCGAAACGCCTCTCGAGCACAGAAAAATCACTAAATTATTCGGGAAAGAATTCACACGAAACACATCGCACGAGCCTACTAGCGAATGCGCAAAGTGACAGGTAGCGAACGCGACGCACGAACCGAAGCGAGAGCGATAACCGGAGTCTACGGTAACGCGAGCGAGAACGACTGACTCAAGCGTGACACAATAGCCGAAACCGTAAACATCGGGAGCACGAGAGAGGTCCGAGCAGCCTCGAGGACGACTCCCGGTAGACTCATAAGCCTACGAAAATATTCTAACGAGACGTTATCATGATTATTACGGGATCCTTAACCGGTAACTACTGCCCTCTTGAACTATTTCGTGACGTCATCTATACGAGAGCCGAAACTGTAACGCGGTAACTTTGAGAATCTTCGCGATCGCTACTCCAAATGCAGGACGTGAAAACAAGGCTCTCTCTCTAAACTAAAACACGGCACAAGGGGTTCCAACCTTGCCCGGACTGAACTAAAACCTCCGCCTGTTCTCCAACGTCCTGTATTATCACCTAAGCGGAGTGCCGGGTTTGCACCGGACTTTGGCGTATTCGTGACGAAATCTCGTCGGGCTCTCCTCTATTCGTGTTTCTCATTTCTTCGAGATTCTCTCCACCGAATAGATTCGAGAATCCCGACCTGAACTAAATCTTTCTGAGCTTAACTCTAAGCTTATCACACACAATGCTCATCCGCAAAATCTAAACTGGATCGCAAAACGTTACGAACATTCATTTAGCGAGAACTGGACGGTACATGGACAGCTAAAGGGCAGTAAAGCGGGAACTAACGGGCTAACCGAACTAAATCGATAGCCGTATCCGAAAAATGTTGATTTTTGTGACCGTGATCGAAAAATCACGTCACAACTCCTCACCCCTTAGGGGTGGTTTCGACCTAGAGGTTGAAACGGTAGCCCATCCGAAGATGACGAGAATACAACTCGAGTACCTTGTCTCTTGAGGTTACCCGGGGGAGGTTACGGGAACTTATCGTGATCTTATCCTGTATTGGATGTATCGGTAGCTATGGGTTCCTTCCGCGGTCTGGCACGAGGACTCGCGAGTACCATCGTGTATAAGCCGCGAGTGGTACGCGAGGGCTGGCCTCTCAGCGCGAGAACCGTTAATAAGACCACTGCCCGTAATTCGGTAGCAGCGGTCCCTCAACCCTGTTACCAGTCGGGAGCCATTAAATTTTAGGGTGAGGCGAGATCATCACGAGAGACGACGTCTCAATCGCGGTTCGAGAAGATAATATAACAAAGAGAAAGGACAACACTTTTGAGGACGACCACACGTAAGCAAATAAATGTCTACGTTACCCCCTTCCTACAGCGTTGTCGTCATCGGTGGGAGCCTAGGCCCACCGGTCTATTTCACGAGAGCCTTGGCCATCCTGCCGGGTGCGAGAGCCTGGATCCTTGGTCCGGTAATCGAGATCCGAGATCCGGGGGAGATCTCCATAATCGGGAACTACGGCTGAAGCCGGTTACGGGCGCTTGCTCTTTTCTCTGAGTCAAGGGCCGAGACCCAGAGGTCTACGAGGCGAGAGCTACGGCCGGAGCCGGGTGCGGGCGCTTGCTCTGTTCTCTGAATCGAGCGCCGAGACCGAAAGGTCTACCAAGCGCGAGACATGGCCGAGTACAGGAACTAGAACCCGAGGTCCTAGTGGCACCCG
The DNA here is from genome assembly GCA_917499995.1 of Ichneumon xanthorius. Lineage (NCBI taxonomy): Eukaryota > Metazoa > Arthropoda > Insecta > Hymenoptera > Ichneumonidae > Ichneumon > Ichneumon xanthorius. Next base: position 946,641 of record OU824201.1, on the reverse strand, counting down.
AATCCATGAGAGCCCTTACGGTGCGTCCGTAAGTTTCAACGTCGACCCTAAGAGCGATCACGCGACCAGTATAGTCGCATTCGCTGTAACGTCGCCTAGTGACGTGTCGGGAGCTGGGTCTACGTCCGGTAGCTGCCTCTGTCTGTTATTACGAACGGGAGCTTGGTGACAGGGCTTCGGTACGCGGAATCGTGTCGAGAAAATATTTTTAGGGCCGATAACTGTTCCAAGATCGGCGAAGAACACGAACTCGGGATTTCTCGGAAAATCGAGAAACGTTTCAAGATCGAATAGTAATTCGACCTCGAAATTCAATGACGGCGAGAACTGTTCAAATCGGATTTTATCCGAAACAGAACTTTTCGAGATCGTAGCATGCGGTGGGACACTCCCGCGTCCGTCACGCTTCACGTCGGGATCCGGTCTGACTGCGGCCAGCAAAAGGCTTCGCTGTCGACCCTTACACAATCGGGGGATCGGTGAGGATCCTCTCCCTCAGGCGAGCAGGGAATCCGCCGTATCCCTGCAAGATCGCCTGACCAAAAATCGGTATTGGACCGGGAACCGAGTCGGGCGTTGAAAATTAATTCGAGTTCGAAATCGAGAACGAAAATTAATTCGAACCTCGAAATGTAGTTCGGGTTCGGAAACGAGAACGAAAATCACTGCGAACTTCGAAAATTAAATTCGAGTTCGAAAAGCGGAACGAGAGTTAATTCGAACTTCGAAAGTTACCTCCAGTTCGAAAGCGAGAGCGAGAATTAATTCGAGCGTCGAAAATTAATTTCGAGTTCGAAAGCGAGATCGAGAATTACTTCGAACTTCGAAAATTATTTCGAGTTCGAAAGCGAGATCGAAAAGCAACTCGAGCGTCGAAAATTAATTCGAGCTCGAAGGCGAGAACAAAATTTTATTCGAACCTCGAAATTGAATTCGAGTTCGAAAGCGAGAACGAAACTTAATTCGAGCGTCGAAAATTAATTCGCGCTCGGAAGCGTGAACAATCCGAACGTCCGAAATTAATTCGCGTTCGAAGATCGGAAATAAATTCTGAACGTCGAGAATTCATTCGCGTTCGAAGATTGGAAATAAAGTCCGAACGTTGAAAATTAATTCGAGTTCGAAAGGCGAGAACAATTCGAACGTCGAAAATTAATTCGAGTTCGAAAATCGGGGATAAATCCCGAACGTCGAAATTTAATCCGAGTCCGAAAACGAGAACCAATCCGAACGGTGGAGTTCAATTCACGTTCGAAAAATCGGAAATTAATTCGAACTGCGAAAGTTAATTCGCGTTCGAAGACGAGAACCAGTTCCAACAGCGACAAATTAATTCGCGGTCGAAAAGCAGGAATTTAATCTATATCGAAATTTAATTCGACCTTGAAAAATATTCCGCGAGCGAGAACTTCATCGAAATCGAAAATCACTCCGAAATCGAAAATATTGCGAGATTGAAAACTCCATCGAAATCGAAAATTAATTCGAAATCGGGAGGTGTTGCGAGAGCGAAAATCCCATCGAAATCGAAAATTAATTCGAAATCGAGAATATCACGAGATCGAAAATTTTATCGAAATCGAAAATTAATTCGAATTCGGGAGTATTGCGAGAGCGAAAAATCATCGAAATCGAAAATTAATTCGAAATCGAGAATATTGCGAGAGCGAAAAATCATTGAAAGCGAAAATTAATTCGAAATCGAGAAATATTGCGAGAGCGAAAAATCATCGAAATCGAAAATTAATTCGAAATCGAGAATATTGCCTGAACGAAAAATCATCGAAATCGAAAATTAATTCGAAATCGAGAAATATTGCGAGAGCGGAAAATCATCGAAATCGAAAATTAATTCGAAATCGAGAATATTGCGAGAACGGAAAATCATCGAAATCGAAAATTAATTCGAAATCGAGAATTGCGAGATCAAAAATCACTTCGGCATCGAAAATTAATTCAGACACGCAAAGCGATTCATACGAGGACCTGTCCCAACGAGAGCTTATGACGGATCGAGTGCATCTCCGAAAACGGGAGCTTTCGACCGTTCACGACGGTAGTCCACGACGAAGTGACCGAGAAGTGGCCGTCTTCGGTGATCGAGAGCGAGAAGGACGAGAAGAGGACTCCGCGAAACTCAAAATTGTTTTTCACAATTCGAGAACCTTCGCGCTAAGGGCCGAGGCTTGGCTAGCGGGACCTACCCCTACTCCAGCGCGCGTGACGCGCGAGCGTCCAGGTGAGAAGATTCGCCAATTTCGAAAATTCGAAATTAACGAAAATCTCCGGGAACCTGCCATCGAGGCATTCGAGAACAATATGTTTTCCCCCAAAAGATGTTTTCACCTTTCGGGGTTCGAGAACAGACGAAACGACACAAAAAAAAATGTTAAATAAAAAAATAAAAAAAAAATTAAATTAGGCGGTCTGGGTCCGTCGTCGGGAACGCGTGGGTTCGTGCGAACATCCACAGCGAGAGCGCGTTACTCGGTAACGCGAGAAACTTCGAGAGAAGAAAAGAAAGAGTTATTTTACTCGATCGGGAGCGAAAACAAAAACAATTAAAAATAAACAAGACGGGAGCTGTTATTTTATTGGCGTGGCCCCACGTTGGGCGCCATTTGTGACGTATTTTTCCGAGAACTCACACGAAACGGTACGAAAATCTATACTCAGAAAAACCGCGAAATCGGGATCTCAAAAACGTCACCTTCGGCCGTCTACCTCCGCGAATACATTGGCGTCCCGGTGGGCGCCAGTTAATTTTTGTTTCGCCGGTATTAACAACCGGACTAATCTGGAGTCGGTGGAACAAGCCGAGCTCCGCAGGGTTAATTTTTGTTTCGCCGGAATGACCAAACCGGACTAATCTGGGAGCGGGTGGAACAAGCCCGACTCCACCAATGCGAGATCTGGAGGTCGGTGGAACAGGCCGACCTCCGCAAGGACGAAACGAACGGAACAACAAAACGAGAACTAACCGTAACGAGCTAACACCAATGCACTCGCGGGAGCAAACGGTAACGGAAATGCACGGTTGCTCAGGATGCGGGTTATGGTAGAAGGGTCGCGATCCTTTGCCAATAAAATAACGCGGAATCGGAAATATCGGAATCTCAACTTTTCAATAACGAGAGTAAATTAACTTGTTGGCTGTTAAGCCACGGGATCGCACATTAGTGCATCGGGAGCGCTCAGCCGATCGAACGATCGAGCGAGCGTAGCGAGAACGGATCTATAGGCGATCGATAAATTATCTAAGCGATAAACTCACCGAAACAGCAGATTTAATCCAATAATTTTCGGGAACTGCATCTTACGATGCCACGAGAACTTAAGCACAATCCCTGCACCTCAAGAGCGTTATCCGAAACGCCTCTCGAGCACAGAAAAATCACTAAATTATTCGGGAAAGAATTCACACGAAACACATCGCACGAGCCTACTAGCGAATGCGCAAAGTGACAGGTAGCGAACGCGACGCACGAACCGAAGCGAGAGCGATAACCGGAGTCTACGGTAACGCGAGCGAGAACGACTGACTCAAGCGCGACACAATAGCCGAAACCGTAAACATCGGGAGCACGAGAGAGGTCCGAGCAGCCTCGAGGACGACTCCCGGTAGACTCATAAGCCTACGAAAATATTCTAACGAGACGTTATCATGATTATTACGGGATCCTTAACCGGTAACTACTGCCCTCTTGAACTATTTCGTGACGTCATCTATACGAGAGCCGAAACTGTAACGCGGTAACTTTGAGAATCTTCGCGATCGCTACTCCAAATGCAGGACGTGAAAACAAGGCTCTCTCTCTAAACTAAAACACGGCACAAGGGGTTCCAACCTTGCCCGGACTGAACTAAAACCTCCGCCTGTTCTCCAACGTCCTGTATTATCACCTAAGCGGAGTGCCGGGTTTGCACCGGACTTTGGCGTATTCGTGACGAAATCTCGTCGGGCTCTCCTCTATTCGTGTTTCTCATTTCTTCGAGATTCTCTCCACCGAATAGATTCGAGAATCCCGACCTGAACTAAATCTTTCTGAGCTTAACTCTAAGCTTATCACACACAATGCTCATCCGCAAAATCTAAACTGGATCGCAAAACGTTACGAACATTCATTTAGCGAGAACTGGACGGTACATGGACAGCTAAAGGGCAGTAAAGCGGGAACTAACGGGCTAACCGAACTAAATCGATAGCCGTATCCGAAAAATGTTGATTTTTGTGACCGTGATCGAAAAATCACGTCACAATAGATATAATTTGTACCACACAAAACGGCTATTTATACTGATAGTTTTTATTTTTTCAGCACCGGTAATAGGGAATTGCGAAGTAGCCGATTCGACGATAACGCTTTCCAGCGCAGCCGACGACGAGCCTCAGACTGGTTCTATAGCAGATGATGGGGAGGAGGAGACTGTGTCGGGGTCATCAGGTCTAGAGGGTCTAGAGGGTACCCCCGAGGAGACCGTGTCGGGATTGTCTAATAACATCGCGGATGAATCATTAGAAGTCAGCCAGTCCGCGAGAGGGAAACTACAACAGCTTATAGATCTTCCCGAAAATCAACTAGGTCTCCATGGAGGGTTGTGGCCGATCGAAGGAGAAGAAGAGGAGCAATATTTTCAGAGAATCGGTTGCTGGATTCAGCAACTCCCGGATGATAACTCAGGTAATCATTTTTTCTCTGATCCTAAGATTTAAAAAAGTAAGTAGAGTATTTTTTGTGATACAGGGACTTCAGCAGCCCACTTTATTGATGATGAAGATACTTTATAAACGTATCAGATTCCAAACGAGGTACCACTGACAGCTATCTCTAATTTCAATAGCGTTTTACCTCGACAAATTCCAGATGTTCATATGTGTTTTCTTTTTGCAGAAACGCAGGTAGGAGCTGGAAGACCACGAAATGCTGCTAGGAATGAGCCGTTTGGAGACGTACAACCACCCGGGGACCGCTTAGAAATACTTCAAAATATCTCACGTTATTTTAGACGCTTTAAGCTTAGGGGTCGCGAACTGACAATACGTGTTCGCCAACCACCCTCAGGAATAAACGTTATGGACTGGCTTCAAGGAGCGTTTCGCGATCTATTGACACAAATAACGACCAATTGCGAGGGTGGCGATTATGCAGGCATTTCGTTCACATCAAGCAGCCTGACGCAGGGACCTGCATGGCTTTCTTTTCGGCCTGTTCGGGACTATACGTTCAAAAACATATGGGGATTAATAGCTAGCGTCGCTCAAAGTGCAGCATCTATGAATATCGATGATACGTGTAATATTAAAGCGTGCATTGTCAAAGGTGTCGAGGGTAGGAGTAGAAAAGGCCTTACGTACGAGGGTATCGCGAAAAAATCTATTCTAACGATCCGGAACGACGATCGGTTGTGTTTGCCTCGCTCATTAGCAGCAGCTCTAGTATACGCTGAACGTGGTGAGATATGATCAGGAGATTTACACTCCGAGTGGCAGCGCATTAGGCAGGCAAACGGTTCATTACAAAGAGAGAGAGCGCTCGAACTTACCAGAGTTGCAAATGTCAATATACCGAGAGACGGATGCGGCGTACATGAGATCGCGCTCTACCAAGATCATCTGGCACAGGACGGTATAGCGATTGTAGTTTTTGCGTTTCTGACTTTAGGCCGTCGTAAGAAGACAGCTCTATTCAATGGCACACAAAAAGTTTTAGAGTCTGCAGGAGAAATTCGGCATACTCTGTACATCTTATATTACGAACGCTCGCATCATTTCGAGCCAATTCTCAATCTCAGGGCAGCCGTCGGTAGCTCGGGGTCTTGCACCGTTTGCAACACATTATATCGCGTGTTTAATCATCGATGCTCGAAAGCACAATGTTCCCGGTGCGGAGCAACACCACCATGTGACGCCAGTTCAAGCGAGGCAATCAGGTGTGTTGCATGCAATCGGGACTTTTTCGGAGAGCAATGCTTACGAAATCATAGAACGGGTAATGTAAATATGAACGGAGGCCTCGGTAGAAAACCTTCTGTTTGTGAATCCCTTCATCGCTGTCGCAAGTGCTTCCAGACAGTAAGACCTTTGGAAAAAAAGGAAGCATGTATGCGGCATAGGCTTCTGCAAAATATGTAGAACGGTGCAACCGTTTAATCATCTGTGTTTATCCAACCAATACGGGGCGGCTCTACAGATTCGAAAAATATCTTTATTTTCTATGATTTTGAAACGCAGCAGTGCACATCTGTGAAAGGCGACGCGAGCACATTCGTTCACGAACCGAGTCTCTGTGTTGCCCAACGCGTTTGTTCAATGTGTTGTAACAATGATTCTATAGCCGATCCGTGCGAACATTGCGGCATCCACGAATTCGTATTCAAACATAATCCCGTGGGTCAGCTTGTGGAGTTAGCTATGCAGACTGTAGGGGGGTTTTCGCGCACGATTGTAATCGCTCATAACGCAGGAGGGTTTGATGCGCAATTCATTCTACGCTATCTAATTGAGGAGAAAAAAACGCGACTTCCCTCGCTGATAATGAATGGCACGAAGATTATTACAATGAGGCTTGGACAATTAGTGTTTCTTGACAGCTTGCACTACTTTCATATGCCTTTGAGCGCACTACCCAAGGCCTTTGGGCTAACAGGTACGATTGTAAAAGGAACTTTCCCACATCTGTTCAATATTCCGGAAAATCAAAATTATGTGCGGCCCCTGCCTCCTCTAGAGTTTTATTCTCCCGACACCATGCGTACAGCGGAGCGCGAGAAATTACTTGCATGGCATCGCGAGTTGCAAGACGCCAATTATCTGTTCGATTTTGCGAAAGAAATTGTCAGCTACTGTTCGATGGATGTTACTATATTGAGACGCGCGTGTATGGCTTTTCGTGATATGTTCATAACCAGTGGCGGTGTTTGCCCTTTCAACGAGAGCACGACGATAGCATCAGCCTGTTTTCGTATTTTTCGAAAAAATTTTCTGAACAAAGATACGATCGGTATTATTCCGACAACCGGGTACAGATGGGCTCACAATCAATCACAAAAAGCAGCGTCGTGGCTCGTGTGGAAGGAGCACTCGCTCGGTCATAATATTATTCACGCAGGCCGGTCGCGCGAATTTAAACTACCGCAGAATCTATTGGTAGACGGCTACTACGAGACCCCTGACAATGCACATGTATTACAGTTCCACGGCTGCTACTGGCACGGGTGTCAGCGCTGTTTCCTCGTGAATAGGCATCGTCGGCAAAGCGACGGAGTGTCAATGGACGAGCGTCTAGAGAAAACTATCGCAATAAGTAATAGAATCCGAGCGTCTGGTTACATGCTAACGGAAATTTGGGAATGCGAATTTGACGGTATGTTAAAACAAAATGAGGAAATGCGCGCATTCGTGGAGAATCACGCTTTAGTTACACCACAGCCCCTCAACCCTCGCGATGCGTTCTTCGGCGGCCGTACAGAAAATATGGTAACGCTCTACGACATAAAAGATACAGAGCAAATAAGATACGTGGGCGTTTGCTCGTTATACCCATACATTTGTAAGTATGGTAAATACCCCGTAGGCCATCCGAAAGTTTATGTGGGTGATGCATGTATGGAGCTGACGGGTCCTGATAACACTGATCTCACGCGTATCGAAGGGCTTGTCAAATGTACTGTATTGCCGCCGAGGAATCTTTATCACCCTGTACTGCCAGTGCGTATGCATCATCGTCTGTTATTCGCTCTGTGTCGTAGTTGTAGCGAGGCTATGAGTCCAGACTCATAGCCTCGCCACACGACGATCCTGCAGAGAGGGTATTCGAGGGTACGTGGGTGGTCGACGAATTGCGAAAAGCTGCGTCTTGTGGGTACGAAATCACGTGCATCTCTGAAATCTGGCAATACGAGATAACACAATATAATAGAGATACGAGGGAGGGGGGCCTTTTTGTAGAGTACATTAACACGTTTTTAAAAATCAAACAAGAAGCCAGCGGATGGCCAGAAAGCAATATGGAGGAGGACTCTGTCGCGCAAGAACGATATCTCACTGATTTCGAGCAGTCTGAAGGTATTAAGCTGGATCGTGGGTCTATAGCGAAAAATCCGGGGTTACGATCGGTGGCTAAGCTCGGCCTGAATTCATTTTGGGGAAAGTTTGGGCAGCGGGAAAATCTACCGCAGACTGTGATAGTTTCACCGCGTGAAAAACTCATGGAGTTGTTGACGAACCCCGAATACGAGATCACGGGTATTCTCCCTGTAAATAATCAAATACTATATGTGAATTATATTAAAAGTGACGATGCTGTGATACCTTCCGGTATAGCGAACACTGTTGTCGCGGCGTATACGACAGCTCAGGCCCGCTTAAAGCTGTACAGTTACCTCGAGCGCTTGGGTCGTCGTGCATTGTACTGTGATACGGACTCTGTAATTTACGTGACAAAGAATGAGCCGGGCGAATACGAACCGCCTATTGGGCAGCTTTTAGGAGATTTAACCGGTGAACTGAGTTCTTACGGTTCCGGTACTACCTATATCAAGTCGTTTATTTCGGGTGGCCCTAAATTTTACTCGTTTATAGTACGTGCTTCTGACGGTACGGAGAGCGAGGTTTGTAAAGTCAAAGGCATAACACTAAATTTTGCAAATAACTCACTGATCAATTATCAGTCGATACGCTCCTTTGTAATGGGCGAGAGAGAAGAACCAATTGTACTGCACTACAATGCGATTAGGCGTACGGCGTTTCATCACGTGGTCACACGGCCGGAAATAAAATCTTGTAAACCATCGAGCGTCAAGCGAAGACGCGACGGCGAATACGGCTCTCTACCTTATGGCTACAAAAGTTAAAAATATTTTATCTTCTGTGACGTGATTTTTTGGATCATCGTCACAAAACGAAAAGAAAACTTAAAAGTCCCGTAAGAATCGAGCTGTGGCTATCGCGCTCGATCTACTGTCCCTCGTGACGTTCGAGTTACCGTCCAGTTCCCGCTTAGTTAAAGTTAGTCCGTTCCGATCCTGCTCAGTATGAGATATTGAGATGAGTTGGAGGGAAAATTAAAAGATTTGGTTTGGTTCGGTTTAGATCGGGATTCTAAAATCTATTCGGTGGCGTGAATCTCGAGACAAGGAGAAGCACGAATAGAGGATAGCCCGATGAGATATCGTACGGGCACGCAAAAGTCCGGTGTAAACCCGGCGCTCTCGTTGGGAGAAATTGCCGTACGTTGGAGAACAGGCGGAGGTATCGTTCAGTCCGGGCAAGGGTGGGACTCCCTTGTGCTGTGTTTTAGTTGAGAGAAAAAGGGCCTTGTTTTCACGTACGGCATTGAGAGAAGCGACCGTGTCGAATCTCGAAGTTACCGCGTTATAGTTCGGCTCCCGCTCCGATGACGTATCGATATCGTTCAAGAGGGCAGTAGCTACCGGTCAAGGATCTCGAAATAATCATAACGCCTCATTACAATATTTTCGTAGGCTTATCAGTCTGCCGAGGGCCGTCCTCGAGGCTACTCGGACCCCTCGCGCTACCGTGTTTACGTTCGGCCTATTGTCTCGCGCTGAGTCTCTCGTTCTCGCTCGCGCTACGGTAGACTACGGCTCGCGCTCTCGCTCCGGTTCGCGCGTCTCTCTCGCTACCTGTCACTTCGCGCGTTCGTTAGCTGACTCGTATGTGCCGTGTTTCGTGTGAATTCTTTCCCGAATAATTTATCGATTTTCCTATGATCGAGAGGCGTTTCGGATAACGCTCTTGAGGTGCAGTGATTGTGATAAGTTCTCGTGGCATCGTGAGATGCGGTTCCCGCCCATTGTTGGATTTAATCATGCAGTTTGGGTGAGTTTTTCATTTGAGTAAATTATCGATCGCGTATGGATCCGTTCCCGTACGCTCGCTTCGACCCGTCGGTCAGCTGAGCGTTCCCGATGCACCCACGTGCGCTCCCGTGGCTTACCAGCCTACAATTAATTACTCCCGTTAATTAAGATTTGAGATTCCGACGGATTAGATTTCGCTTTATTGGCCTAGGATCGCGACCCTTCTACCAAAACCCGCATCCTGAGCGACCGTGCATTTCCGCAACCGTCGCTCTCGCGGATGCGTTGGTGTTAGCTCGTACCGTTTGTTCTCGTTTCGTGTGTTTGTCCGTGCGGAGGTCGGCTCGTCCCACCGACCTCCAGATCAGTCCGGTTTGGCGATTCCGGCGAAACAAAATCGACCCTGCGGAGGTCGGCCGTCCCTCCGACCTCCAGGTTAGGCCCGGTTGTTAATACCGGCGAAATAAAAGTTAACTGGCGCCCACCGGGACGCCAATGCATTCGCGAGGGTGGACGGCCGAAGGTGACGTTTTGAGATCCCGATTTCGCGTTTTTTTTGGAGTTTTGATTTTCGTTTCCGTTTCGCGTGAGATCTCGGAAAATACGTCACAAATGGCGCCCAACGTGGGGCTCGAACCCACGACCCTGAGATTAAGAGTCTCATGCTCTACCGACTGAGCTAGCCGGGCCTCGGATCTTATCACGAAGATATTCGAGGCTCTGACAAACAATTTTTTTGGAATATCGGGCCATCCCTACCAGCGCCCTTTTCGCTCTCGCTCACCGAATTCGGCCATTTTCGCGATCATACCATCGTGAATAATTGCCGTGAACGGACCTCGTGCTCTCGTGATTATTTTCGATTTTCAACGTTTCGGTGCCTTTGGGACTTAGAAGAATTACGCTCTCGTGAGTACAATTAACCTTTCGCGTGAATAATTCTATCGATCGCCCATCGTTTCATCGTACAATTGCTCTCGTTTTCCGAACTCGAATTAATTTTCGGAGTTCGGGATTTATCCCGGTTTTCGAACGCGCATTAATTTTCGCCGTTCGGATTATTTTTCTTTCTCGTTTTCGAACTCGGATTTATCTTCGACGTTCGAAGTAGTTCTCGATTTGCGGACGCGAATTAAATTCGCCGTTCGGATTATTTTTTTTTTGTTTTCGAACTCGGATTTATTTTCGACGTTCGAAATAGTTCTCGATTTTCGAACGCGAAGTAATTTTCGCCGTTCGGGTTATATTTCTCGTCTTCGAACTCGAATTTATTTTCGACGTTCGAGACAGTTCTCGATCTTCGAACGCGGATTAATTTCGCCGTCCGAACGTTGTCTCGATTTTCGAACGCGAATTCATTTCCGCCGTTCGAATTAGTTCCCGTTTCCGAATTCAAGTTTATTTCCGACTTTCGAAATACTTCCCGACGTTCGAACGCGAATCGATTTTTGTCGTTTGGACGATTTCTCGATTTTCGAACGCGAATTAATTCTCGTCGTTCGAACGATTCTCGATTTTCGGACGCGAGTTAATTCTCGTCGTTCGAACGATTTCTCGATTTTCGAACGCGAATTAATTCTCGTCGTTCGAACGATTCTCGATTTTCGGACGCGAGTTAATTCTCGTCGTTCGAACGATCTCTCGATTTTCGAACGCGAATTAATTTTCGTCGTTCGAACGATCTCTCGATTTTCGAACGCGAATTAATTTTCGTCGTTCGAACGATTTCTCGATTTTCGAACGCGAATTAATTTTCGTCGTTCGAACGATTTCTCGATTTTCGAACGCGAATTAATTTTCGTCGTTCGAACAATTCCTCGTTTCCGGACTCGAGTTACTTCCCGCTGCAAACTCGAACAGCTTCTTGAAGTTCGGACCGATTTTCGCTCCCGCTTCCGAGCTCGAAGTAATTTTCGAGGCTCGCTTTAATTTTAGCTCTCGCTTCCGAACTCGAACAATTTTCGAGGTCCAAATTGATTTTTTACTCCCGCTTTCGGGCTCGAATTAATTTTCGACGCTCGAATTATTTTCAGCTCTCGCTTCGAACCCGAATAAAAATTTTTTTTGGGGTCCGAATTAATTGTCGCCTCCGCTTTCGAGCTCGAATTAATTTTCGACGCTCGGATTAATTCCAGCTCCCGCTTCTGAACCCGAATTAACATTCGAGGTTCGGTTTAACCAATATTGAGGTCTCGAACGAATTGTCGAGTAGACCCATTGTCACTCCAATCCGGCTACCGTTTCGGCGCGGTCGTTGAGCGAGACCCTTCGCTCCGACCTCCGTCAGTGCTCGACTTGAGCCCTCGTGACACCCTCGAAGAGGTAGAGTCAGGCGATCTTGCCGGGATACGACGGATTCCCGGCTCGCCGAAAGATCCCAGGTTGGGACGTACCCCGGAAACCAGGGCGTTCCGATCGGAAGTTCGGCGATTAGGCGATCGTGCAGGGATACGGCGGATTCCCTGCTCGCCCAGGGGAGTGGATCCCTATCGATCCCCCCGAATCGCATACGGGTCGACAGCGAAGCATTTCCTTTTTTTTTTTTTTTTTTTTGGCCGCCGTCAGACCGGATCCCGACGTGAAGCGTGACGGACGCGGGAGTGTCCGACCGCCAGCTGTGCTCTCGAAGTTTCGGTCTCGGATAACATCCGATTCGAACGGTTCTCGTCCCTATCGAGTTCCGAGTTCGTGCCCATCGCCGACCTCGGGATAGTTCTCGCTCCCGTGAATTACCGAACTCGAATTTAGAATCGTTTTCGAGGATTGCTCCCGTCTCTCCCGCGGCTTTGAGTTCGAGTCGTCGCTCAGCCCAGTACTTGACTTCGCCACAAAATGGCGGAAGGGGGAGAAGAGTTACCGAAGCAGCCGCCGGCCAAGGATGAGGAGGAGAGTTTGTCTACCTCCCCGCCGAGAGTGACGGGGAGCGGACCACACGCTCGGACCCTCGGGACCAGCGGCGGGTCACGAAATACCGGCGCCGCGGAAAAACGGGCTCCGGGAAAGAGACGCGAAGGCGCCGTGCTCAGGCATGGGAATTCCCGCCTCCACCCGGGAATCAAGACCACGCGCCAAGGGACACGACCGAGGTCCCAATCGCGGCGCCTCCCGAGGCTCCCGCAAACGACCCCGCCGATGCACCGCGCGGGACGGGAACTTCCCGACGCCGCTTGTCGGTACGGCCAGAGGACCTTGGTGGCTCCGACGCAAGCCACTCCTCGTGTCGACGCTCCCGGGTTTTGTCGCCTCATCGCGCCCTTCAGGAGGTCCACCGGTGGGAAGCCACGTTCTCGGGGGGTAAAGAGGAGGATGTGGAGGACTTCCTCTCCCTCATCGAAGAGGGTCGTGACCTCGTACCCATACGAGATGCCGACCTTTTAAAAACGCTCACGTTTTGCTTGACGGGGCCAGCCCGAGTATGGTACCGGGAGGCTCGCCTACGGTTGCCGGACTGGCTTACCGCGAAGGCCGCGTTTCGCGAACGGTTTTCGGACCCCGATTACCAAATCGCGTTACGCGAAGAGATCTCGCTGAGGACTCAAGGCGATGACGAGTCGGTTCTCGCCTATCTGGGCTGCATGAACGGCCTGTTCGCCCGTCTGAGTCCAGCTTGGACGGAGCAAGAGCGGGTGCGTTACGCGTACCGGAATATGCTACCGCCATTCAAGGTCATGATTTCCTATCATGACCGGCTCTCGATGAGGGACTTGGAGCGGGAAGCTGGCCGCCGGGAACAGGTGGTGCGCGGCCTGAGCACCCGTCGACCCCCTCCGAAGCCGGAGGCCTCCCTCTGCCCGAGTTTCGCATACCGCGATCCACGTCGGGCTGTGCCCCAGCCGGCTCGGCGCACGCATCTCCATGCGGTGCAGGAGCCGGATGGCGTCCAGGAGGACGAGCTCGCGCCAGGCGGGTTAGACGAGCTACCCGACCTGATGAACGCGCTGATGCCGCGTCGCCCGTCGAATACCGGGGGGAAGCCGACTGGCGCCCCCGCACCCCGGAGCGCTGGTAAGAGCGCACCGCGCTCAGGCCCACCGCAACCAAAGGTCCCGCGGGGAGCCGCTCCCGGAGGAGCACCCCCACCGCAAGGGCCAGGGGCCCCCCAGGCCCCAGCCGCTCCCGCCGCACCGGACGACAGGCCCTGCTGGAACTGCGACCAGCCTGGCCATCTTCACCGGAACTGCGAAGAACCCAGGCGGCTGTTCTGCTACCGGTGCGGACTCTCAGGGGTGACGTCCAGCCGTTGCACTTCGTGCAACCGGGGAAACGCGCAGTGAGGCGCGTGAGCCCCTCGCCCGCGCCTCAGTCCGGCCAAAGCCGCGCCCCGGAGAAAACCTTCTCGACGCGATCTCGTATACCGAAGCCCTGTCGCCACGCTACCGTTCGTAAGAAAAGACAGAGGCCGCTACCGAACCTTGACCCCGATCTTGACACGTCGGAACCGGAAGGGGAGACCCGACTCGACGATATCGTCATTAACGCCGCCGGACGACGGGGCGTTATTGCGTTCCAGGTCAAGGTGGGACTTTACGGTCGAACCGTAAAAGCTCTCGTCGATTCTGGCGCGACCTTTATCGGCTCGAGGATCATAGAGTTCCTCGCTGATCTCGGGGTTCCGACGAAACAGATCCCACCCCGGACTGTATTGGTCGCGAACAGCCAGGTGGAGACGGTCAGGATGGCTTCGGAGGTACCGACCATCCTGCGTGGCCGCCGGACGCAGGCCCATGCCCTGCACCTACCCGCGCTCTCGGAAGATCTGATCCTCGGATTAGATTATTTACGCTCCGCGAAGATGGTTGTTGATTTCTTCGATGAGTCATGGGTTTTCCGTGACGCACCGGAGGAGCGCTACAGCTTCGTTCCCGAGGGGAAAGGCCCGCGCATTGCGATGTGCTGTGGCCTCCGCACCCCCGATACCGACGAGACTACGCGTTTACGCGAGTTTCTGGATGCCCACGTACCGGATATCCCTGCCGACTCGGCCGTCACCTCCCTTGTGGCACACCACATCGACGTAGGTGACAGTGCCCCGGTCAAGCAGAAACCGTATCCCGTTACTCCGGTCATCCGCGACATCATGTGGGCGGAGGTAGACCGGATGTTGGCTACCGATATTATCGAGCCCTCCAGTAGCGATTGGGCGAGTCCCGTAGTCATGGTTAAAAAACCGAACGGCAAGTACCGCTTTTGTATTGACTACAGGAAGGTGAATGCCGTTACGAAAAAGGATGCTTACCCCATCCCGAACATGACGGGCATTCTCGATGAGTTGCGACAGGCCAACTACATCTCGACTCTGGACTTAAGTCAAGCCTATTGGCAAGTCCCGATGGATCCCGCTTCGCGTGAGATAACCGCTTTTGTGGTCCCAGGCCGCGGCCTGTTCCACTTTAAGCGGATGCCGTACGGCCTCACGAACGCTCCCGCAACGTTCCAGCGGATGCTGGATCGGCTCCTCGGTGCGGAACTATATCCGCACGTCTTCGTCTATTTAGACGACATTATTATCGTCACTCGGACTTTCGAGGAGCACTTAACGTGGCTTCGGAAGGTCCTCGAGAAGATCTCGATCGCTGGGCTCGCGATAAACCGCGAGAAGAGCGAATTTTGCCGGTCGGAAGTGCAATACCTTGGGTTCCTGGTGAACAGCGAGGGTCTCAAAATCGACCCCGCCAAGGTAGCACCGGTTCTCGACTTCCCGGTCCCGCAGAACATCCGGCAGCTACGCCGCTTCCTAGGCATGGCGTCGTGGTATCGACGCTTCATCTTAGAGTTCGCCACGGTCGCAGAACCGTTGACGCGGCTCACGAAAAAAGATCACGCATGGGAATGGGGTCCCGAACAGCAACAGGCTCTCGACGAACTGAAGCTGAGGCTAACGAGCCCCCCTACGCTCGCCTGCCCGGAGTTCTCGTTACCATTCACGCTACAGACCGACGCTAGCGGGGTCGGCCTGGGTGCCGTCCTGACGCAGGTGATCGAGGGTCACGAGAGGGTCATCGCCTACGCGAGCCGCGCCCTGACCGCCCCCGAGAGGAAGTACTCGGTGACGGAACAGGAGTGCCTGGCAGTACTCTGGGCAATACGGAAATTCCGTTGCTATCTCGAGGGGTATTCTTTCACCGTGGTAACAGACCACAGTAGCCTTCGCTGGCTACACAACCTGAAGAACCCCACAGGTCGACTAGCCCGGTGGGCATTGGAACTGTTGGAGTACGACTTCAACATTGTACACCGCAAGGGCGCGTTGCACCACGTCCCCGATGCGCTCTCGAGAATCCCTGAGGGCCAAACTGAGGTCGCCATGTGCGCCCGGAACACTCAGGACGAATGGTATCGGCGACGATTCCGCGACGTCTCGCGGATACCCGACAAGCTCCCGGATTGGAAGATAGTCGACGACCGACTATACTTCCACCGTCCATCAGATCTCGCGGACCTCGAATTCAAGGATCTCGACGCCTGGAAGCTGGTGCTACCTCGGGAGCTACGACGCGCCGCGCTCCAAGAGTGCCACGCGCTCCCGCAGGCCGGCCACCTGGGCGTCGAGAAGACATACCGACGCCTGGCCACCACCTACTATTGGCCGGGCATGTTCAAGGACGCAGTCGCTCACGTTCGGCAGTGTGAGACTTGCCAGCGCTGCAAAGTGGAACAGCAAGCTCCCGCCGGTCTCATGGGTCACCGTGTGGTTGACGGACCCTGGACAACGGTCGCCGCCGACATCATGGGACCGTTCACGCTGGCATCCTCGGGGCACGCCTACGTTCTCGTGATCCAGGATCTGTACACGAAATGGATCGAGATTTGCCCCCTCCGAAAGGCAAATGGGAAGGCCATTTCAAAAGCTCTCGACGACTTGATCGTTACTCGCTGGGGCGCACCCCGAGTCTTGCTCACGGACAATGGAACCGAATTTATCAACCGGGACATTCGTCAGCTTACCGAGCGGGTGGGTATACGGCATCAGACGACCCCTCCGTATCACCCACAGGTTAACCCTACCGAGCGCGTGAATCGAGTGGTGAAAACCATGATCCGCGCGTTTCTCGCAGGAAACCATCGTGAGTGGGACCACCATCTACACGAGTTCCGGTTCGCGTACAATACCGCATTCCACAGTTCGCTGCAGGCCACTCCGGCCTTCGCGAACTTTGGACGCGAACCACCCTCAGCTACCTCCTTACGACGGGAGCTGGAGGGAGATCTCGAAATTGTTCCGCGTCCTCCTGAGGAGTGGACGAGGCGGATGGCCCGTCTGGACACCCTCAGGACGGCTTTCGCGCACGCTCTCGACGAGGCCTTCCAACGGCAGTCCGAGCATTATAACCGCCACCACCGGGACCGGACGTTCGAGGTCGGCGACCTCGTGTGGCGGAGATCCCACACGCTCTCGAACGCAGCCAGGCATGTGTCCGCTGCGCTGAACGCCCCCTTCGAGGGGCCGTTCATGATCTCGAAAAAGATATCCCCGTAGTTTACGAATTATCCGATCTCGATGGGCGATCGGTAGGAAAAATTTCCGTCAAGGATCTAAAGCCGTATCGACCGCCGGAGGTACCAACCTAACCACACTTTTGGAGTTATAGGTTACCATGGACACCAACGGCACCCTTCCGGGCGACGACGACGTCATGGTCGTTTCCGAGGGATCGGACGTCGAGTGGTTCGACGAGATGCTGCGGAGGACCATGCCGGTGGAGGATCGGAAGGAGTTCTTCCTGCGGCCTCCGAACGCCGACCTGATCCAGGCCTGTGCCGCCGCTCTCGCCGACCCAGACACCACCGACACGGAGTCGGCGGAGGCGCTGGTAAGGACGATCGGTGTTGTGTCTGGGTCGGGATTTCGGGAAGGTACGTGAAACACGTGGTTGCTGAGAACCGACTGACGACTCACGGCACCGTGTATGGAATGCTACCTCCGCGGGGAAGGGGGGGGCTTACGGCAGTGTTGCCGATACACAACACTCCTCCCCAATACGATCTTTTTGTGAATCTTTAATTCTGCATTCCATCCACTGCCCCGTGTTTGATATATCTTCCTTCTTTATTTAATCCACTATAATCTACTAAATACACTTTTTTTTTTTTTTTTTTTTTTTAAGCCTCCGAGTTTTTGTTTTTCTATGAGACGCTGCGACCGCCGTGGAGCGTTCGTTGCCATCTCCTCTTGTACTGGGATCTCTACATGTCTAAATTTATTAGTTTCCTCGCGTTTGAACATTTGATCGATATGTCGTTTACATTTGCCATCTTTAGTTTCGACGATATATACGACGGGTGATAGTTTTTCGCAGACTTGTCCCTGCTCCCATGTTTCCTTATTATTTTTATACATTTTTACCATGACCTTGTCCTTTTCTCGTATTTCTATGTTTCGAGTTCCTTTCCAACGCTCGCACAACTGATTGTTTTTTTTGTTTGCTCTCTCGTTTACATTTGGTCTTAGTAAATCTAGTTTCGATCTTATCTCTCGTTTGAACATTAGAGACGCAGGCGACACCCCTGTTAGTGTGTGTGGCGTTCTCCGGTAATCGAATAGAAACACATTTGCCGCCTCGGCGGGCTTCATCCCGCTTAAAACGTTTCGTGTTACACTGCGTTTAAATGTTTTTACTATATTCTCCGCCGCCCCATTACTCGCTGGGTGATATGGGGGGGAGAAGGTGTGCTTAATTCCATTCGCTCTGACAAACGCTTCGAACTCTTTACTTGCTAATTGAGGGCCATTATCGGTATGGATCCATTTTGGTAACCCGAATCTTGCAAAAGTGTCAATAAATTTCTCTATTGTCGGTTTCGCTTCTGTGCTCGCCATGGCGAACGCTTCGACCCACTTGGAGTATGCATCTACGATAATTAAGTAGTTTTTGTTTTCTAGCGGGCCTAGGAAATCGGCATGGATTCTCTCCCAGGGTACATTGGGCCTCGGCCATAAACACAATGGTGATTTTTGCGGATTGTCTCTTACTTGTGCGCATTCCGAACATATACGTGCTATTTCCTCGATGTCTTCATCAAGATTTGGCCACCATACATATCCTCGAGCTAAGCTTTTCATTCTGACCATTCCCGTGTGGCTACTGTGTAGTTCATCCAAAATCTCCGCTCGCAAATTTAGCGGGATTACCACTCTATACCCCCAGAGTAAACAACCTTCTATCACATGTAATTCGGTTCTTTTTCGATAGTATGGCGCCTCCTCTTCTGTGACTTCTTTTGTCGTCGTCGGCCACCCGTTCATGGTGTACCATATCACTTTTCGAATCCCCTTATCTTTCTTTGATTCCTCTCTAATATCTTTCCAATCTATAGCTATGTTCGAGCCTTTTTGATAGTTGCAATATTGACTTATTTCTGACTCTATCCCCAGCTCTTTTTTTGAACTCTCTAACGGTAATCGCGATAATGCGTCTGCATTTCCGTTTTCCTCGGACCGTATATATTGGATTTTATATCGAAATACTGACAAAAAGAAAGCCCATCTTTGTAGCCTGCACGCCGCGATTAACGGAATACCTTTTTCAGGGCCGAAAATATGTGTGAGAGGTTGGTGATCAGTTTTTAAGACATATTCCCTTCCGTATAAATACATATAGAATTGCTTTACGCCAAAAATTATAGCCCCTGCCTCTCTATCAATGGGGGACCATGCTTTTTCATTTTTCTTTAATGTGCGTGATTTAAATGCAATTGGTTTTTCCACGTTCTGCTCTATCACATGCGATAACACTGCCGCCATTCCCACTGCCGATGCATCACACGCAAGTACTAGTGGTAGGGATGGGTTATACTGTATTAGTATCGGTGCCGAAGCGATTTCGGTCTTTATGATTTTAAATGCTTTCCTACATTCCTCATTCCAATCTAATTTCTCTTTTTTTAACTGGTCGTATAATGGTTGCATTTTTGTTGCTAAGTTATTAATAAACCTACCATAAAAATTTACTAGGCCTAGAAATGCTCGAAGTTCCGTTATCGTTTTCGGTTGTGGCGCCTCGCGTACCGCCTTAACTTTATCATCCGTCGTGTGGAGTCCTAGCTTATCTAGTTTGAATCCTAAGTAACTGATACTATCTTGAAAAATTTCACATTTAGCTTTTTGCACTGTGAATCTGCTAGCCTCTAATCTTTCTAGTACCATATCTAGTTTATATAAATATTCTTTTTCTGTCGCGCTCGAAATCAAAATATCATCGAGCAAGGTCCCCACTCCTTTGATTCCCGCGATCTCGCTTTCGATAATTCGTTGAAACGAGCCTGGTCCTGTAGCTACGCCATATGGTAGTCTAGTGTACTGAAAAAGCCCTAAGTGTGTGTTTATTGTTACGAATTGTCTGGAGTCTCGATCGAGTGGTATTTGGGCGTAAGCTTGTGAGAGATCTATTTTTGTAAATTTCGTGGCCCCCACTGATAAATTTAGCAAGTCTTCAATTCGTGGCAACGGATATCTATCGATTTCTAGTACCGGATTTATTGTAACTTTAAAGTCACCGCATAGTCGCACCCCGTCCCCTTTTATCACTGGGACTACCGGTGTGGCCCAATCGCTATATTTCACCGGTGTGAGAATTTTGTCGTTTACTAATTTATTAATTTCGATCTCGACTTTGTTTTTCATGGCTACCGGCATCGTTCTAGCTTTTTTAAAGATCGGTATAGCTCCCTCTCGGATTCTTAACTTTGGAAATCCATTTTTGTACAACCCTAATTTATCGCTAAAGACGGCCTTTCGTTTTTCGATTATATTTTTGAGCTGTGTCGACTGTATTTTCTTTTCCGTTTCCGGCTGTATTGTGTATAACTGTTTCTCGCGTTTCAGATATGCCGGTGGCCAACGTTGAAACTCTTTGAGCCATTGTTTCCCCATCAGTGGGCCGTACCCTTTTGACACTATATATATTTCCTAATATCTTGTATCTTTTTCTAACTGTACTTTAATATTTGTTAATTTTCCGATCGGTCGAAAAATGGTGCCATCATAAAACTTCATAGCTTCTCGCGCTGGCTCAATAATTTTCTCGGGTAACAATTTATTCTTATCCTCTAACGTCATGACCGTATAATACGCTCCGGAATCGACTTGAATGTCTATGGATATCCCTTCAATTCGCACTGCTAGCTTACTTTTCGTACATTCCCTCTGGTTCGCCGACGGTAAGGTAAACATGTTGTGGAACCATTCGTCTTCGTCGTCTTGTCCTTGATGATCTTGTATTGGTTCTTCTAGTTGATCGGTCTCACTCGGCATATTCGACGACATAAAGTTTTGGTTTTGCGGTGTCTTCGAACGGCATACCCTCTGTAGGTGTCCAGGCTTCCCACACTTGTTACACCTGTATGCCTTGAACCGACAGTTTCTCGTGATGTGGCCCGGTTTCCCACAACAATAACACGTTGGAGTCCCCGTCCCGGCGGTGTTCCCTCTGTAGCCGCTGTTGCCCATGTTGCTCGTCCTCGGCCCATTGTTTTGATTCCTCGCTCCGTTCCCACCTCGTTGGTGTGGTGCCATTTTCAAAAACGTCGACTCTTCTCCCGCTGACTTCTCGGCTTCGAGACCTGATCCATCCCATGCTATCTCCGCCGATTTTGCTGTTTCCGTTGCCTCATCAAAGGTTTTTGGTTTGCTTCTGATAACCTCGAACTTTACTTGTTTCACTCTCAGCCCACTAATAAACTGATCCACACACATCTCATTCGCTGCCGTATACTTGCATCTTAGTGCGGCTTTACTAATTTCTGTCGCAAAATCTGCCACACTTTGTCCCTCCTTTTGTTTTAGTTTATGAAATTGGCTGCGTTCCACCGTTTCATTCCGGGGCGGTACCACCTTGGTCTGTAGGAGTGTCACTACTTCGCCGTATTCTAACAACGGCGGTCCTTTGTCCGGCGCGCACTTCGTTCGGAGGATTCCGTATGTTTCTGCTCCGATTTTTGATAATAATAAGGCAGCTTTTTCCGCGTCATCTGTTATTTTACATACTCGAAGGAATATTGTAAAACGTTCCAGATATTCTTCTAAATCGTCCGTACCTCTCTTAAATTCGGCCAGCACGTTGAAGGCTGCCATGTCGGTTGCGGCGGTCGTTATTTCTTCCTCCTGTTCCTGATTCTCTAGTCTAGAACTAGTCGTGTTGTCTAGCTGTTGCCGTTGTTGATACTTCTCCAAAAAAATCTTCTTTAAACTCTCCCGCAGCTCATCTAATGATACCGATTCGTCTACTTCCGTTCCCGTGCACTGTTGTAGTCCTTTCACCACATCTTGCTTCGATAATCGGTGTATCCACGAGGTTTTCCCTTCACTTGCCTCATTCACACTCTCTGCCGGAATCCACTCCCACATTTGCTCCGATTATATTCCCGATCGTCCGGCTCCCTGGGATCCCTTACGATCCCATCCTCGTCGCCACTGTTGTGTCTGGGTCGGGATTTCGGGAAGGTACGTGAAACACGTGGTTGCTGAGAACCGACTGACGACTCACGGCACCGTGTATGGAATGCTACCTCCGCGGGGAAGGGGGGGGCTTACGGCAGTGTTGCCGATACACAACAATCGGGGAGATGGCCGCGGATCCGGCACCTCCGGGATCCCGATCGTCGAGCCCGACCGCTACGGGTCCAGGCCGGCTCGATAGATACCGGGGGGTACTAGCTCCCGCGGATACACCGCCAGCCGCACCGCCCATGGTGGACCTGTCGGCAAGGACGTTCGGGGAAGCGGTCCGCCGTCCGGTTGGCTCCTCTCCCCGATCGCCAAGCCCGGTCCCCATGGACGAGCAACTGCCCGGGTGCTCCGCGTGGGACGTACCCCGGCTGATTCCCGGGGAGGCCACGGCGGCTGGAGGAGGACTCCCGAAGGACCCTCGCCGCCGCAAGAGAGGCCCCCGCCGATCCCGCAATCGCCGACGGCGTCAGAGGACGGACACGGAGGGGACGTCGTCCTCATCGGCGGCTCCCCAACGCCCGGCGGACTTCCGCCCGTCGACGCCACCGCCGTCGATAACTCCGCCGACGACGCAGCCACGGACACCGCGGCCCCGCCCGGTGACGCTGCCGCCACCGATGGCCCCGCCGGCGGTGACGCCGCCGGTGCCGCGATCAGGACCATCCCGTCAGGCTGGGCACGCTGGACCAAAGGTCCCGCCGACAACGGCTCTGCCGAGGCCCCAGCCGCGACGATCCCGCCCGGCGACGGAGACGCCGCCGACGATCCCGCCAGCGGCCCGACCACGGGAACCCCGAAGCGGAGTGGCGGCTGCGAGAGCCGCCCCGCTGAGGGACAACCGGAGTGCGGGTGGACCTATCCGGTCGCTGCCGCGCTCGGTGACGCGGGTTTGTTGGAGTTGCGGTGGCGAGGGCCACTGTTACTCGGACCCGGTGTGCCCAGGAGGACCGCCGGCCAAGACCTTCTGTCGGCGATGCGGCCGTAAGGGTAAAACCTTGCGAACGTGTCCCGCCTGCAGCGAGCAATGGCGGCGGGAGGGACCGTACGTCTCTCGAGCGGGCCGCAACGTCCCCTGGGACGTGCTGAGGGCGGCCCGATCGGCGAGGCGCAGGCCACGACGATCGAGCCACCTGGAGACCGCCCCTCCCAGGGCTCCGACGACGACATCGGATCCCGAACCTCCGCAGGGCCGACCGGTGACCGGCGGTGACCGGAAGGCCGATGACGGGCACTCCCAGTCGTGACGGGGAGTCCCGTCAAGCTCCCGTAACCGGCTTCGGCCGTAGCCCGCGCTTGGTAGACCTCTGGGTCTCAGCGTTCGGTTACGAGCTAGAAGAACAAGATCCCGCACACGGCTTCGGCCGTAACTCCCGCCTGGCAGACCTCTGGGTCTCGGCACTCGACTCAGAGAAAGGAGCAAGTTCCCGCACACGGCTTCGGCCGTAACTCTCGCCTGGTAGACCGCTGGGTCTCGGCATTCGACGCAGAGAAAAGAGTAAGCTCCCGCACCCGGCTTCGGCCGTAGTTCCCGACAATGGAGACCCTCCCGGATCTCGACCACTGGACCCGGAGTCCCAAGCTCTCGCACCCGGCCGGAAGGCCGAAGCTCTCGAAGGAAAACTAACGGCGGATCAAGGATCCCACCGACGGAGACGACGCTGCAGGAAGGGTAACGTAAACAGTCACCTGGTTACGTGTCGTCCTTAAATGTGTCTGTCCGTAGTTTGCGTATTAAAACCTTCTCGAATCGCGGTTGAGACATCGTCTCTCGTGACGATCTCGCCTCACCCTAGAATTTCATGGCTCTCGATTGGTAACAGGGTTGAGGGACCGCTGTCGGCAAATTCCGGGCAGCGGTTTTATTAACGGTTCCCGCGCTAAGAGGCCCGCCCTCGCGCGCCAACCGCGGCTTAGACACGATGGTACCCGCGAGTCCTCGTGCCAGACCGCGGGAGGAACCCGTAGCTACCGATATACCCCATACAGGTTAAGATCCCGATAAGTTCCCGTAACCTTCCCCGGGTAACCTCAAAAACAAGGCACTCGGGTTGTATTCTCGTCATCTTCGGATGGGCTACCGTTTCGAATGCTAGTTCGAAACCTCCACTAAGGGGGTGAGGAGTTGTGACGTGATTTTTTGGATCATCGTCACAAAACGAAAAGAAAACTTAAAAGTCCCGTAAGAATCGAGCTGTGGCTATCGCGCTCGATCTACTGTCCCTCGTGACGTTCGAGTTACTGTCCAGTTCCCGCTTAGTTAAAGTTAGTCCGTTCCGATCCTGCTCAGTATGAGATATTGAGATGAGTTGGAGGGAAAACTAGTTCGGTTTAGATCGGGATTCTAAGATCTATTCGGTGGCGTGAATCTCGAGACAAGGAGAAGCACGAATAGAGGATAGCCCGATGAGATATCGTACTGACACGCAAAAGTCCGGTGTAAACCCGGCGCTCTCGTTGGGAGAAATTGCCGTACGTTGGAGAACAGGCGGAGGTATCGTTCAGTCCGGGCAAGGGTGGGACTCCCTTGTGCTGTGTTTTAGTTGAGAGAAAAAGGGCCTTGTTTTCACGTACGGCATTGAGAGAAGCGACCGTGTCGAATCTCGAAGTTACCGCGTTATAGTTCGGCTCCCGCTCCGATGACGTATCGATATCGTTCAAGAGGGCAGTAGCTACCGGTCAAGGATCTCGAAATAATCATAACGCCTCATTACAATATTTTCGTAGGCTTATCAGTCTGCCGAGGGCCGTCCTCGAGGCTACTCGGACCCCTCGCGCTACCGTGTTTACGTTCGGCCTATTGTCTCGCGCTGAGTCTCTCGTTCTCGCTCGCGCTACGGTAGACTACGGCTCGCGCTCTCGCTCCGGTTCGCGCGTCTCTCTCGCTACCTGTCACTTCGCGCGTTCGTTAGCTGACTCGTATGTGCCGTGTTTCGTGTGAATTCTTTCCCGAATAATTTATCGATTTTCCTATGATCGAGAGGCGTTTCGGATAACGCTCTTGAGGTGCAGTGATTGTGATAAGTTCTCGTGGCATCGTGAGATGCGGTTCCCGCCCATTGTTGGATTTAATCATGCAGTTTCGGTGAGTTTTTCATTTGAGTAAATTATCGATCGCGTATGGATCCGTTCCCGTACGCTCGCTTCGACCCGTCGGTCAGCTGAGCGTTCCCGATGCACCCACGTGCGCTCCCGTGGCTTACCAGCCTACAATTAATTGCTCCCGTTAATTAAGATTTGAGATTCCGACGGATTAGATTTCGCGTTATTTTATTGGCCTAGGATCGCGACCCTTCTACCAAAACCCGCATCCTGAGCGACCGTGCATTTCCGCAACCGTCGCTCTCGCGGATGCGTTGGTGTTAGCTCGTACCGTTTGTTCTCGTTTCGTGTGTTTGTCCGTGCGGAGGTCGGCTCGTCCCACCGACCACCAAGATCAGTCCGGTTTGGCGATTCCGGCGAAACAAAATCGACCCTGCGGAGGTCGGCCGTCCCTCCGACCTCCAGGTTAGGCCCGGTTGTTAATACCGGCGAAATAAAAGTTAACTGGCGCCCACCGGGACGCCAATGCATTCGCGAGGGTGGACGGCCGAAGGTGACGTTTTGAGATCCCGATTTCGCGTTTTTTTTGGAGTTTTGATTTTCGTTTCCGTTTCGCGTGAGATCTCGGAAAATACGTCACACTTCATGTAAAAAAATATATATAACTGGGAAATAAAGGCTTTATCATCAACAGCAGTATCGAAATTTGATTCAATCATCGATATGGACGTGAGGTGGAAACATCCCTGGACGGCTATGGTTTGTGGTCCGACCGGTTGCGGTAAAACATATTTTGTGAAAAAGTTTTTAAAATTAATTTCGCGTATGAACAGCGAGCCGTTCGAGAGAATTATTTTCTACTATTCCGAATGGCAGCCAGCATACGCCGAGTATGGAGCATCGATCGAATTTCATGAAGGTTTGCCGCAATCTGCTGATTACGCGAATGATCCGCGTGCCAAGCTCATAGTTATCGACGATTTAATGCGTGAGGCATCGAACAACAGTGTTCGATGAAAAATTTGAGCGTTATTTTCATAACGCAAAACTTATTCCACCAAGGTCACGGCCAACGAGATATCTCACTGAACGCTAATTATATCGTTGTCTTTAAAAACCCTCGTGATCGCGCTCAAATACAGCACCTGGCGCGTCAGGTATATCCGGAAAATCCCCGTTTTTTGCAAGAGGTTTATCATGACGCGACGTCGAAGCCACACGGTTATTTGTTGCTGGATTTGAAACAAGCAACACCTGATAATTGTAGATTTCGCACCTGCATCTTTCCCGACGATCCCCATCATTTTGTGTACGTGCCGCGAAAGAAATTAAAAAGCAGCTGTACTTCCGGGGAGCTACCAGTTTTGCGTTTATGATGACGAATAACGGATCGCTACGCTACAAAAAGAACGTTGCGATATCGACTGCCCTTCGGTATTCCAGCAAGGAGCAATGTAAACCAGATTCAAACGTTAATCGCTGTATTGTCGATTGCGTATTGTACATTCTTCGTAACAACGCGTCTCTAAAGGCTTCGGGGGCGCCACGTAGAAAAGCAGTGATTTGCCTAAATAATTATCAGTCAACCTCTTGTAATGGCCCGTGACGGATCACCACTCTGCAAGAAGCACATTGCGAGCCCTTCAACATTTCAACAAGGATCAACGTCAAGCCTTTTTACGTAAAGCAGATCCTCATATAATACGGTGCATCTGCGAGTGCGCATTGAACATTCTTCATGGTAATGTACCTCTGAAGTCGAACCAGAGGAAAAAACTACGTCGACACGCGTCTGTTCTTCGTCGCTTAGCTGCAAGAAAATGCTGTTGGAAGAGTAAAAAGCGAATCGTCGTTCAGAGTGGCGGATTCCTGCCTCTTTTGCTTGCACCAATTTTGGGCACCGTCCTGGCAAATTTGATTGGTGGGCGCTGATAATGGAACACGCAAGAAAAATGGTACTAGTCCCGGAGGAGAATCTATTACAGATGAGCGCACAAAGTATCCGACAGCCTGTTTTTGGCGCTGACGTGACGCATTCGTCAGAGGCACAAGCTATTGGAGCCACCTTGAGTAGATTGGACGCTGAAATGAACGAAATCTTGAATTCTAATAAATATAAGGATGAGAGAGAAAAGTCGACCGCATATCTGACTGTACTACAACGCTATCTTCATTTTGTCGATGGTGAGCGATCTCATCAGCAGCTTGATCTCATGAAAACGAAAGTACCCACTTTGAAGGAGGAGGAGGTGGTGGTGGGTAAAAAAAAAGACTCCTCTCCAGGCATGAATGATTCCATCATAATTGAAAGTGTACCACTAAAATTTCGGCACAAAGCGAAACTTCTACTGCGTCGCTTGCGCGATGCACCGTCGTCAAATTTTTCCTGGAATTCCGCGAGAACCGTTTCTATCGAGGGAAAACCAATCAAGGATTCGAATATTGTTGATCTCGTGAACGATGCTATGCGAACAAGAAAAGTCCCAAAACCAGCGGGACGCAAAACCTTCGCAAATTTTTTAAGAACGATACAAACACCTCGAGAATTTGTGGGAAACGAGGAGCTGTAGGCGGAATCAAGGGCCAATTCAACATTACGGGCGCATCCAAGTGGCAGCAGTGTAGCCGAGGATATCAACGATACCAGCGAACAGTCTTCGTACTGCAGCGACGATAAGAGCACCGACGGTGGACACAGTGTGCAGAGGGGCTCTGGTAGTTATAGCAAGAAAAGACGTGTAACCTGGGCTAGACTTAAATTATAAACATGAAAATATTGGAAAAAGTGTACTTTGACCCCTCACACGAAGCATCATTTTCGGGCAGTGCCAAATTACTGCACGCGGCTCGGAAGAAAAAAATCTCCGGCAAAAAGACACTACAGTGGCTCGAGTCTCAGGATGCTTACACAAAGCACAGACCTGTGAGGCGGCACTTTCCACGGCGTTTTTACAATGTGCGTAACATTGACGATGTTTGGGAGGTTGATCTTGTAGATCTTCGCTCTACCAAGGATTACAACAATGGTTATGTTTATCTTCTCGTAGTCATAGATGTTCTTAGTAAATACGCATGGGTGGAACCTCTACACGATAAGACAGCTACGATTGTGACTAAAGCATTTACACGTATATTATCACAAAAAGCCAGTAATGGTAGATCACCGATTTGTCTCCAGTCGGATAGAGGTAAGGAGTTTATAGGTTCCGCATTCCAGGCTTTCTTGAAGAAGAAGAACATTCAGTTTCGCGCTGCAAGAAACCCCGATATAAAAGCCGCTGTCGTGGAGCGGTTTAATAGAACTCTAAAAGAAAGAATGTGGCGGTATTTCACGTACTCTAGAGAGAAACGTTACATTGACGTTGTGCAAGATATCGTCTCGGCATACAATCATGCGCAACATAGCAGTATAAAAATGGCTCCAGCCTCTGTGACGCTTGCTACAGCCGCTAGGGCTCGGGCTAATCTGGCGGAACGATACAAGGAGCCGGAACATCCCAGGCCTCCTAAATACAGTGTAGGTAATATTGTACGCATCAGTAGTGCAAAGGCAGCCTTTGCAAAAGGTTACGAGAGTGGCTGGAGCAGCGAACTATTTAAAATACACCGTGTATCATACACCAGACACCCTGTGGTATACATCTTGCGTGATCTTCAGGACGAGGATATCGACGGCATCTTTTACGAGTTGGAATTATCGAGAGTGCGAACGACCCCTCAGTCCAAGAAAAATAAGAAAGGAAACTCAAAATGAAAGACGAATTTTATATTGTTTTACCTAGCAACAGCAGTATGGGATATTACCCTGATAATAAGACAACGCGATACACTACGCATTTACCGCAGTGCTTGACTTTGCACGGTGGCTGGACTGTTTCTTTAGCTGAAATACAAATACCCCTGACGATGATGCATGTACCACCTGAGGGTGAGCAGAATTTTATCAGCTTTATAACTAACGCGGTGACGCCTGGTACGGGTGTTGACACTGACTATAAAGAAGATCGAGTCTCCATACCTCCGGGTGTGTACCGTAGTGTAGATGAATTACTTCGAAACAATTAACGATATACCATGTGTGTCCGGCCACTTGAAGTTTCAATGTGGCCGCAATGGATACGTGACAGTAACCCGCATTTGCAATAGGTGTACGAATTTGATACACTCTTTCTTTTTTTCCGACGTATTGAACAAGATTTTAGGATTCTCCCATAACCATGGCGTCGTCGTTCGAAGAGACACGAAGTACATTGACCAGCGACCGGCCGGTCTAACGAACGGGCTTCCTAATACGCTCTTCGTTTATACCGATATCTGTGAACCATACATCACCGGAGATGTGCACACACCTCTGCTGCGTGTCGTTCCGACCGCCGTCACGGATAATTACAATTACGGGTCTGTCAAAATTATAAACTTTTCACCACCACGCTTCATACTGTTATTGCGCACGAGTTTTCAAACGATAACTATTGATATAAGGGATGAGTTTGGTGAGCCGATACCATTTGAGTACGGGACGTTGACGGTGACATTACACTTTCGGCGCGTAGATTCACCCGCGAAATGGATTATTACGACGCATACTTTGACCCCCAGACGGGTGGAGGTGGGAGGACGGGTTATGGCGGTATCAGTCATGTCTACATTGGGTCGCCGAACCAACGAGGTCACGGTATTGGTAGCTTCCTCGGAGGTCTCTTTCGCCGTATCATACCGCTCTTGAAACAAGGAGCTCGAACCGTAGGCAAAGCGCTACGTTCTGGTATTCATGCAACCAATGACATATTGGATAGGGGTGTTCATCCACGAGAGGCCTTTAAAACACGCATGCGTGAATCGGCCACAAATCTAAAGCGAAAAGCCGAGGAAAAAATTAATAACCTTATGCAAGGCTCAGGCTATAAAGCGGCTAAAATTAACAAACTGCTGCATTCGATTGGCGGTAGCGCAACACGTCGTGTCGGTGTGAAAAAAATAAAGAAACCGTTAACGTCGAGAAAACGTTCTGCGCGCGTGACGAAGAGGAGAGCAAAGAAAAGGACAGTAAAAGACGGAAGACAAAGACGACTGATAAGAAGAAGAAGAGGAGGAAAAAACCGAGGACTGTATCTGATATTTTTGCCTAGACAGACAGGGTTGAGAAAAAATGGCGTTCTTACACGCTCATTCGTGTGAGTGTCTAAAGTCGGAGCTTGAGCTATTTACGCTGCCACCTACCCAAACCACGATTGAGAGAACACAATGGGTGTACTATAAGCCAATTTCATCGCTGACAGATAACTCACCTGTCGAATATGTAGTGCCTGGCAAAGGCGATGAGTACATTGATCTTGCGCATACTATGCTGAGTATGCGCGTTGAAATAATACCACCTCGGAAACCTAAAGAGGGTGATGCACCTAAGGCTGGTCCCGTTAATAATTTACTGCATTCAATGTTCAATCAGATTGACGTATTCTTGAATCAGAAACTTGTATCACCACGCAATAACGCTTACGCATACAGAGCATACATTGAAACACTCTTGAATTATGGAGATGACGCGAAGGCCTCTCATCTCACAAGTGTTCTCTGGTATAACGATTCGCACGGAGGAATGGATGATGTGGGTGATGGTAATACAGGCTATGCGAAGAGGTCTTATGAATGCTAGTGGTAATCAGATTGATCTCGTTGGACACCTTCACTGCGACATCTTCAATCAGGAGAGATTTTTGATAAACGGCGTTGAGATGCGTATACGTCTCGTGCGCACCAACGATGCTTTCTGCCTTATGAGCTCTTCGAAAGACTGCAGCATGAAGATCGTCGAAGCATCGCTCCTTGTACGTCGTGCCAAGATAGCACCCCGTATACTCCTAGCCCACGCAAGGGCTCTCTCCAAATCTACGGCAAAGTATCCAATGACCCGCGTAGAAGTTAAAGCAGTATCGCTGCATGCAGGTGTTCACGGTGATACTCTGGATAATGTCATACTAGGGCAGCTGCCTAAGCGCATAATTATCGGATTTGTCGATAATAGAGCCTTTAACGGTGATCGCACACTGAACCCCTTTAACTTTCAAAATTATAAAATAAATTATCTTTCTTTGTATGCTGACGGCGTGCAGATACCGTCAAAGCCTCTGCAGCCCGACTTTGGTGCGAGAGAGCAATACGTGGATGCATATCACACATTATTCTCCGGCACGGGTATTCACTTTCTCAACCAGGGTAATTGTATTTCCCGTACAACCTACCCTAATGGTTATTGTCTATTTGCATTTGACCTAACACCTGATCTTTCGGCAAATAGTAATACTCATTGGAATTTGGTGAAACACGGCAGTGTCAGAATAGAGGTCCGTTTCGAAGAAGCTATAAATTCAACGGTTAACTGTATTGTGTATGCAGAATATGATAATGTGTTGGAGATTGACTCGTCCCGACAAGTGATTGTAGATTTCAGCGGATAGTGAACTATTTCGGCTGAGTCTTCAGTATTCTCCGAGAACTCGAGGCGATAGGTCGCATCATGGCTGTTGTAATTGATATACAGAGTCTAAAGGATAAATTCAATCATTTTACACCGAAAGAAGTGGCTGTCACCTCGGTGCATTCAACATACTTTGCTCACTGGATAGTAAAACAGCCCTATGCCCATGACGACCTATCACCTGCTATAAAAAGGTAAAATACGTGGCTGCAGAGCAACCATCACGGTATTGCATGGTCTGAAGGCGATACATCTGTGCAAGCGGTCGAGCTTATTCTGAAGAAAATTGCTTCAGAAGTTGATCGAATATTCACCAGAGGCTCCGACAAAGCATCATACCTGGCAAGACTCACAGGATGTTTTATCATAAATTTGGAAGAAGACGACGAAGTACCATCATTCCATAGCCTACCGACGGGTAATACACGCTGTATATATCACGGACTGTTGCGCAAAAACCACACATATAAGTGCGCTCTAGACAACGCAACAAAGATCAAAGCGTGGCTCTGTCATAGTGATCGCTTCGATTCTTTGTGGGAATATCGCACTACTACTAGCTGGAGGGTTGGCTTGTCAGAGTGTGCTACTGAAGAAAAACCTTCTGTTGCTGTCCGCTGTTATGAACAGCCTTCAAATTTTACAGTCTCTCCGGAACATAAAGGATCATACAGTAGGCGTGTATCCGGCAGATCGTATCCCGAAGGTGTGGACGAAACCGACAGCCATCGTTGTTAATACCGATGGACACAAGCTACCCGGGACCCACTGGGTCGCCATGTACGTCGATCGAAATGGCCATGGATGGTTCTTCGACAGCTACGGTCTCCCGCCAATCATCCCACAGCATCTCATACGACTCCGAAGAAACTGCAAATTCTTCCGATGCAACAGTATTCAACTTCAAGGTCCGGATTCGCAATGTTGCGGACAGTATTGCGTTCTGTTTCTTCATTATATGTGTACTGGCCTCGGCTTTAAAAAGTTTAGAAACGTATTTTCAAATAATTTGTCAAGAAACGATTCAATAGTCTATGATTATTATAATGCATTCATCAATAATCGCGAATTTAAGTCGCAGGGTAAAACTTTCAGTATGGGGGCTGCCGTAGGTGGCGGCTACAAAATAAATAGCTTTAGTGATAAGGGTTTGCATTGCATACAGGGCTGTTGGCCCCGTGCTCGAGTATTGTGAATATTATGCTTATAAAATAAAAATAAAAAATAAAAAATTCTGTTTTCTCTATCCACTCTGTTTCCCCGATACCACTCAAAAAATTTATTTCAGCAGATATTATATTTCTTCTTGGAAGCGGTTTTCGGGCTGCTAAAAAAAAGCTGATTTCAACAGATATTATATTTCTTCTTGGAATTCTTGGAATCGGTTTCGGGCTGCTAAAAAAGCTGATTTCAACAGATATTATATTTCTTCTTGGAATCGGATCTGTATCCCGATATCACAAAAGACACACGCAACCAGAGACCTTTTCGAGTTGCTGAAAAAGCTGATTTCAGCAGATATTATATTTCTTTTTGGGCTCGATGTGAGAAAGCGTCATAAATCGCGAATTACCTGCGGGGGAAGCGGAAACAGAGCTCATTCCCGAACAGACCAGTGAGCAGACATCAGTCGTGATCGAGCAGCGAAAGAAGTCTCGTGCAAGCTATCTGTCTCCGTTGACGTTACTGCAAAGGAAACGAATCGAGCTAAAAGTGCACATAGAAAGACACTTGCGCGATATTGCAAAATTAAAATCACTGATACGTGTGATACGACGGCTAGAAGACTTGCACGATATTGCAAAATTAAAATCAGTGATACGTGCAAGATCAGAGTTTCGACGTGTGATACGACGGCTAGAAGAACTCAATCTCCATAATGGATCTTACGCAAAACAACAATGGGGGATGCTTGCGTCGTTTCTGCCAATCAAAAAACTATCCGAGTTGGCTGTCGAGAGAAACTACGGCGTCACTGACATAAGGTGTGTAAAAACATCATTCGGCCCGAGGATTACCATCGACATTGAGGAAACATTTACTTGCTACCTCCCAGCGAGATTCGCCAAGGCCTTCAAGGATGACGCCAATCTGCTGCACCAGATGACTGCTGCTGCGCATGAGAAAAAACTGCTCATGCAGTACTACGGGACAAGGTATAATAACCTGGAGTTCAAGCCCGTCCGCCCAACGGAGAGCTCATAGTTATTGAGTATGAGCTGCTGTGGTCAATCTTATTCTTGGGAGTTGGATAATTCAACAGTACCGGGAGAAGAAGAAGAAGAAGACGTTGCTCCAGTCATAGCCAACAACATCCATAATAGTTAAAATATATTATTGTGCTTGGCTCATGTACAAATAAATAACAGATTATCGATAAAATTGATTAATTTCTTCTTTTGTACGATGCAAAATATACTCTCAACGTCTATCCCCTCTAGCTGCCTAAAATGTACACGTAGCAATATTTTAATCATAAACTTCGAAGGGGGATAGTCCATCATCCCGTCACCGGCGGTAGCAAAAGTGTGCTCTTGGCACAGTTGCGTTCACGTTGTTGCAGAATGAACGGTTACTCGGAGGCGGTACAGAAAGTGATACAAATAATCACGATTTGCATCGTTGAAAAATTATATCAGGAATTGGAGGAGGTGCAAACAGCGGTGGATGGAGAACGTTGGTCGCAACGCTGCACAGCAGGCGTTTCGATAATAAATTCCTATCTGGAATATCTGGATCCTTCGACGGTGTTTTATCAGGGAATAAGTGCACGGGTGGAATATTTGGAGGCTGTCCAGTTCCAATTAGAATAAAAAATGAAGAGGTGCATCCGGTTTCAATCTGCATGTGCAATATTGCTGACGATTGCTTAGAATAAAAAAATGAAGAGGCGCATCCCGTTTCAATCTGCACGTGCAATATTGCTGACGGTTGCTGCTGTGTGATAACAACTTCAGCGCAGGTCAGTCTTCTGCCGTCTGTTGAGAGCGTAAAACGTATTCGTGGATTTCAACGACAATATGCACTGTCCACATCGAGTGTTTGATGTACCCGGTACAGATCTGGTGTTTGATATTCTGTATTTAAAAGATAAGAATGGTGAATTATT
The DNA here is from genome assembly GCA_917499995.1 of Ichneumon xanthorius. NCBI lineage: Eukaryota > Metazoa > Arthropoda > Insecta > Hymenoptera > Ichneumonidae > Ichneumon > Ichneumon xanthorius. The sequence goes on along the minus strand of OU824201.1, from coordinate 911,748 downwards.
GCCGAACTTGCTGTAGGAGTTCCGGCTCATATTATAAGATCAAAAACACTTAATTCTATGCAAATAATCAAGATTCATGAGTTTCCAGCCGCCAAACAAGCCCCAAACGAATCCAAAGTGGCTTTACAACGAAATCGAACGATTGAGATTTGCTCTCGCAGCAGGCGTTCCAGCTCGTATTATAAGATCAAAAACTCTTCATTCTACGCAAATTCGCAAGATTCATGCGTTTCCAGCCGCCAAACAAGCCCCAAATGAATCCAAAGTGGCTTTACAACGAAATCGAACGATTGCGTTTTGCTCTCGCAGCAGGCGTTCCAGCTCGTATTATAAGATCAAAAACTCTTCATTCTATGCAAATACGCAAGAGTCATGCGTTTCGAGCCGGCAAACAAGCCCCAAACGAATGCAAAGTCGCTTTTTACGAAACCGAACGATTGAGTTTTGGGCTCGCAGCAAGCGTTCCAGCTCGTATTATAAGATCGAAAACACGTCTTTCTATGCAAATACGCAAGATTCATGCGTTTCGAGCTGCCAAACAAGCGACAAACGAATGCAAAGTCGCTTTATAACAAAATCGAACGATTGAGTCTTGCGCTCGCTGTAGGAGTTCCAGCTCGTATTATAAGATCAAAAACACTTCATTCTATGCAAATACGCAAGATTCATGCGTTTCCAGCCGCCAAACAAGCCCCAAACGATTGCAAAGTCGCTTGATAATGAAATCGAACATTCGAGTTTTGCGCTCGCTGAAGGAGTTCGAGCTCGTAATCTAAGATCAAAAACCCTTCATTCTATGTAAATTCGCAAGATTCATGCGTTTCCAGCCGCCAAACAAGCCCCAAACGAATGCAAACTCGCTTTATACCCAAATCGAACGATTGAGTCTTGCGCTCGCTGTAGGAGTTCCAGCTCGTATTATAAGATCAAAAACTCTTCATTCTACGCAAATTCGCAAGATTCATGCGTTTCCAGCCGCCAAACAAGCCCCAAACGAATCCAAAGTGGCTTTACAACGAAATCGAACGATTGCGTTTTGCTCTCGCAGCAGGCGTTCCAGCTCGTATTATAAGATCAAAAACTCTTCATTCTATGCAAATACGCAAGAGTCATGCGTTTCGAGCCGGCAAACAAGCCCCAAACGAATGCAAAGTCTCTTTGTTACGAAACCGAACGATTGAGTTTTGGGCTCGCAGCAAGCGTTCCAGCTCGTATTATAAGATCGAAAACACATCTTTCTATGCAAGTACTCAAGATTCATGAGTTTCCAGCCGCCAAACAAGCCCCACACGAATGCAATGTCGCTTTACGACGAAATCGAACGATTGAGTTTTGCTCTCGCAGCAGGCGTTCCAGCTCGTATTATAAGATCAAAAACTCTTCATTCTACGCAAATTCGCAAGATTCATGCGTTTCCAGCCGCCAAACAAGCCCCAAACGAATGCAAAGTCGCTTTACAACGAAATCGAACGATTGCGTTTTGCTCTCGCTGCAGGCGTTCCAGCTCGTATTACAAGATCAAAAACTCTTCATTCTATGCAAATACGCAAGAGTCATGCGTTTTGTTATGCCGCGGAAATCCGGTTAGCTACTCCGGGTTACGCGATAATGTTTTTGGGGATTATCCAGTAAAGGGTTAGAACCAAAGTGAATTATTAACACAGTTTTATTGAGATATTATTTAACGATATTTTACAGTTTCAACAAGTATAAATTATTATCAATAATTTATTAACAAGAGATTATTTAATTAATTATCTTAATTAAATAATGATTATTCTTTTTATGGTTAAAATGTTCGAGTCTTTCAATTTGTCACAATTTATCTCAAATTACCTTTGGTTAGGTTTGAATTACCGATGTACACTCTGCACCCTTAAGGTTTCCGATTATCATGGAAACGTTCGTATTCAACCGTGTTGTCAGACTGCCCCGTACCTGCTCTCGATCCTCTATATATATTCCTCGAGAGCAGGTATCAGCTTAATTTTTAGCGCAAGTTTATAATCTACTTAATTTCGGTAAACAAATATCTTTCCAAATCCTCGCTTTTTCGTGAGCGGGATTTGGAGCATATTTTCCTTTTCGCAATTCTCGTCTCGGTGTTCTCGAGTCGGTGCCCCAGTTACCGAGGCGCTCGCGGTTGCCTAACTGCTGCGTCAGCAGTATCGACGCTCGACGCTTGACATTCGACGCTCGATGTACGCTCGATGCGTAACGCAACCGAATGTGTCTCGCAACCGAAATAATCGGTGCCGAGACTCTTCGAAATAATAATATGTATTTCGGATTACCTATAATAATTATTAACACCTGCCCGGGGCACAACATCCCTCCCCCCTAAAAAGAAAAGAAATCTGATTTCTTTTCGCTCATCTCCGGCGGGCTTTATTTTTATTATTTCCGTGTGCCCCGTGCTTAATGCTATGAGCAAAGGGAAAAAAGTTTCCGTAGAATATACGCAAGAAGAAATTCCACCTTTCACAGGTGGGCGTACGAGTTAGTCGCGCTTCCGGGCTCTTGCGGAATACGGAGGCGGAAGGCCGCCGCTATTCCTTTATGCTGACGGTCGAGGTCGACGCTCAGTAGGTCGACGCGTTTGCACTTTTGGGATATATTAACCGTCGTTTCCCCAGTGTTTACACCTATTCGTTCATCGACCGCCAGTTATTTACTTTACGATTCGAATCTACACGATGAGCTCCAGACGCAGCCCGAGCCCACCCGGCAAGGTAATTATCACTATTATGGTTATTTATAATTTTTTTCCCTTTTTACTCTCTTTCCATTTAACTCTCGTAATTAATTTCGTATATTCCCTGTGGTTCTTCCCCTTTTTCCCGATTATCTAATCCTAAGGAATATTATTTCACCCGATTAATTATTTTTCCCTATATTTTTTTTTTTTTTTTTTCCAGAGAGTGCGTGTCACCCTCCCTGGTGACTTGGTCTACACGCTGGTGGTCCGTCCCAGTTCCTCTGGCCGGTCCAGTCCCGACGTGGAGGTCATCGGATCCGAAGTGAACTCGACCGTGGCCGAGCCTGTGGTGCTGGGGTCCCGGAGGGGGCAACCTGCCTCCCGGAGGGTTCGCTCCACTCGACCCGTGGAAATTTCGGCAGCCGCGATGGAGTTCAGCGGTGTCCATGGTCGGACGCCCAGGCCCGGGGAGGCCCTTCTCCCCAGGAGTCGTCTCGCCCCGTTGCCTCGGGGGGCTCCTCGTGTTATGCCGCGTCCAGCCGGGGCCTCGGACTCGGAGGGCTCGGACGAGGTAGAAGAAGAGGAAGAAGAAGATCCTGCTTCCCGTCGCCGCCGTGCTGCCGCGGGCGACATGAACTGGCGCTTCGCGGAGTGGTATTGACTCTCCCAGCTCCGCCGTGTACCATAAAAATTTCTTTTGTATTTTTATTTTGTCGCCAAAATAAATGAATTTGTTTTCCTCCTTCGAAAAATTCGTTTTGAATAAATTTTGGGTTTTTGTGAACAAACGGATTTTTGTTTTTCCTGACTTTCCTCATTCCCGAATTATGCGCCGACCCGGGTTGCCACCCGGGGAATTATATGCGGCTCCTGTACGGGAGTTTTTCCGGCCCTTCTTTGTAGGGCGCGGTGTATCGCATAGCCGACGATAGCCAGCAGGGCAAGCGTGCCCACTGCATAGGACCCGACGGTATGGTATAGTTGCGTGCGAGTCGACGGGCTAGCCGGCTCCGTCGACTTTAATTCCGTTTTGATTTTTCGTACTCGTACGCTGAGATTTTGTAACTCGTGCGGGCTGTTCACCGCACGCTCGAGTTTCGTAGTCATCATCCTCGTCATTAGTTGAGGCATTTCTTCCTCCTCGGCTGGTAGCAGGGTAAGGTTGTAGGCTGGCACGTAGCCTGCTCCGGCGATTTGCTGACTCCAGCGTTTCACCGTTTCCAATTTGAAGTTGACCGCGGTGACGACACACCGTTTGTGGACGGTCAATAACCCTGTGCCGTCGAGACGCTCCTGCCTCGTCGGCTTACCATGACAGCCGATGCTCACCGTTTCTCCACGCGGTGCTACATACAGCCACTGTCCGGGTTGCCTCATACCCATTACGAGTGTGTGCGTAAGCCTCACTATTTTCTTCGGGCAATGCTGACCCTGACCTACCGCTCCTTCGGTGTAAAGTCGTACGCCGCAGGGGGCATCCATGTTGATGGTCAGGGTAGGGTACCGCGGTGGACAATAGTACTCGTCCCTATCCTTTTTACAGCTTTCCAGGTCGGCTGTCGTTACTCGGAGATAATGTCTATTTTCCCGGTCTACCACCACGAGGTCCTCGGCGGCTTCCACGTAGTAATAAGTGTCGTTTTTTCCCCTCCTCGGGAGAGGATACGCGTAGTTCACATTGTAGACCGAGGGTCCGACCAGCGGAATTTCCAGCATTAAGGTTATTATGCCTCCTTTTTGATACGCCCGTGGCGTGGCCAGTCGTAGAATGGCCGCCGCATTTTCTCGCGTGGCTGGCCGCGGGAACCCATACCCTAGGGGTAGGTGCGGTAGGGCTTCCGTAAGGTACCCCATGAGTGCAGCCGGCGTGACTGTTGACGCACTTATGGTTCCGGAGGCCACACTGGCGAAGAGTTCGGCCATCTTTTCTACCTCCCGCAGATAAGTCTCCACAGAGGCCTCTATGAGTGCGAGACTCTCGTCGAAATGCTGTCGTTCGCTCAATACCTGGGTACGATTCTGGAAATATCCGTTCACCGTGCGTACCATGGTGTACAATCTTTGTAGATTCCTCTGCGAGGCTCGTGACGTTCTGTTGAACATTTCCAGCGTCGTTTCCACGACCTGCAGTTGCTCCTTCACGGCCTTCTTCAGGGTCACTTGGGTGCCCTGGATGGCGGCAATCTCTGCCTCTATCCGTTCCCCATCCGCTGCGTCCAGATTGCCGGTGATGGCTTTTACTACCGTGCCTAGGCAGTCGATCAATCCCCGTCGCTTCCGGTTCGGTTCCACGCCGACGAGGTCCTGCACGACTCCTACATTCTCCTCGATTTTTTCGGACAGTCGGACAAGATGCTCCAGCATCTCTGCGCAATGTCCGTCCGGGCTACCGTACCTCTCACATTTTATTCGGACCTCTCCCAGTTGGAAATTAATTTGGTGTTCCATATATGCTGAATTCGATAGGTCCATCCGAATTGCTATGGTCCAGACGTTGGTGTGGAGATGCAGTAGTCCGACCTTCTCAAAATACAACCCGGGTGCATCCCTGAAGGGCTGTATTTCGTACGGGCCATCTGAAGCGATGGCTATGGCCGGTAGACCGGCCTGTAGACCCACCAGCATCAATCTGTAATTTTCTCATTTTTATTTTATGCCTTGAATTTCCCTTGAGTGAAGCCTTGTCGAAGCCTTGTCTCCCTATGGGTCTAACTGAAGTTAGACCCGCGGTTAGACCCTCCTTTACCCCCGTCTTTTTATTTTTTCTTTGTTTTTAATCCTCCACGTAATTTCGTAGACGGTCTACGTGCACCTTGACCACCCGACGCCCCTGGCGAAGGGTGTATTTGCACGGAGGGTGTTCCTCCACGATGGGGTAAGGTCCTATCCACTTCGGGGTTAATTTTGCTGACCGTCCCCTGCGTACCGTTTCGTCGCGCAGCAAAACTCGGTCTCCGACCTTGAACTTCCTTTCCCGGGTTTTCTGGTCATAGTAGACCTTGGCCCGTTCCTTGGCGACCTTCAGATTGTCATGAGCTGTAGACCAGGCCGCTCGTAACCGTTCCCGCAGTTCCTGAGCGTAATCGTCGTACGAGTAAGTGGGCCTGGGCGCCCTTTGAAGGGCTGTAGGTAACTCTGCGTTCTCTCCGTAGACCAGCTGATGTGGTGTGTATCCAGTTGCCGTATGGGGTGTCGTGTTGTAGGTAAACATGGCGTAAGGCAACCATTCATCGCAGTTTCCCTGGTCCTCGTCTATATAACCCTGAAGGTACTCTGCGAGGGTCCTGTGCGAGCGTTCCAACGCTCCGTTCGACTCGGGGTGGTACGCCGTTGTCTGTATTTTCTCTATGCGCAATAGCTGACATACCCTCTTAAAGATGGCACTAAGGAAATTCGTGCCTTGGTCGGTAAGGACGGTCTCTGGAGCTCCGTACCGACATACGATTTCTTTGGCGAACAGGCCTTCGCCACTTCGTTGGCCTGTTGCGTTTCCAGCGGTATGGCCACGCTGTATTTCGTGAGTAAATCCTGAAACGTCAGGATGTACTTATTCCTTCGCTCAGTCTCGGGTAACGGCCCTACGATGTCCATCGCACATTTTTGGAAGGCCCTGGTTGGTGTATCTGTGATTACCAACGGTGCCTTCGCTACTGGCCGTATCTTATTTCGTTGGCACTTGTCACATCGTGCCACGTATTTTTCTACATCCTTCGCCATGCTGGGCCAGGTGTACCTTAATTTTATACGGGCCAGCATGCGAGCCACCCCCTGGTGCCCCCCCAGGGGTGCGTCATGGTGTTCGTGGAGAATCTTGGCTTTTTCTTCCTCGCTTATATGTTCTCCGTCTGAGCGAACTCGCTCGTTCTCCTTCCTGCGGCGAGCGTCGGGCTGACCATCCGCGGGACTGTTCCCCTGGCTGGCCGCTGCCTCGCCTGTCGCGCGGGTTGCGGCTGCTTGGCGCCTCCGCGGTCGAGGTTGCGCGCTGCCTTCCTTACCGTCGCTGCTCGGCTCGCTCGACTCTTTCCTTGTTTGTGCGCGTGTTGCCACACATATACGACTCAACGCGTCGGCGTTGGTGTTCTGTTTCCCGGCTTTATATTGCACATCGAACTCGTGCTCTGATAATTTTATTTTCCACCGCATGAGTCTCGATCCGGGATCCTTAACCCTGAACAACCACGTTAAGGGCTTGTGATCGGTTACCACTGTGAACCGAGTTTCATAAACATAAGGGCGGAATTGTGCAATTCCCCATACGATGGCGAGCAGCTCTTTCTCTGTTGTTGTGTAATTTTGCTCCGCCTTGTTTAAGGTCCGACTAGCGTAGCATATGGGCAAGTCCTCCCCTATCGGCCCTTGGGACAATATGGCCCCTATGGCCCTATCCGATGCGTCCGTGGTGACGATGAAGGGCTTCTCGAAGTCCGGATACTGTAGTACCGGTGCAGTGGTCAGCGCCCTTTTCAGGTCCTCCACAGCCTGCTCATGCTTCTCCGTCCATACGAATTTACTGTCCTTCTTGGTGAGCTCCGTCAAGGGTTTGGCGATTTTTGAAAAATCCTGGATAAACTTACGGTAATATCCGGCGAGCCCTAGGAAGGACTGCACTCCCTTAACATCCTTCGGGGTTGGGAACTCCCGGACGGAGGTTACAAGTGACGGATCGGGTCGAACTCCCTCACTGGAGATCACGTGCCCGAGGTATCGCGTTTCCAAACGCAAGAATCGGCATTTTCCCGGTTGAAGGGCCAGTTTCGCTTCCCTTAGGCGATGGAATACCTCTCGGAGCCGATTATTATGTTCTGCCAGGGTTGCTCCGAAGATTACGATGTCATCTAGGTACACGTAGCATTTCAGCCCTTCGAGCCCTGCCAGTACTGTGCTCATTAGGCGTTGGAACGTCGGCGGGGCGTTTTTTAGGCCGAAGGGCATACGGGTATACTCGAAGTGCCCATGCGGTGTTGAGAATGCTGTCTTCTCTTTGTCCTTTTCCGCCATCGGAATCTGGTGAAAACCGGAGGCGAGATCGAGTGTCGTAAAGTAGTGTGCTCGTCCCAGCTGATCCAATATTTCCGTTATATGCGGCAGCGGGTACGAGTCCCCGATGGTGACCTCGTTTAGTTTGCGAAAGTCCACCACAACTCGCATTTTTATCTTTCCTGTTGCGTCAGGTTTTTTCGCTACCACGAGTAACGGAGCGTTCCATTGACTCCGACTTGGCTGTATGATGCCCTCCTCGAGCATGCCCTTGGTCTGTTCCCGCACCTCCTTCTTATGCGCTTCCGGTAGGCGATAAGGGTGTACCTTGATAGGCTGTGCGCCCTCCAGGATTGGGATGCTGTGCTCTACCATGTTGGTACAGGGCAGCCGATCTCCCTCGAGACGGAATATGTCCGCGTACTCCTCGCAGATTTCCATTAATGAATTCTTTTCCTCTTTGTTGAGGTGAGTAATCTCGATTGCCTGACGCAACTTCTCGAGTCGCGTGCCGCTCGTTCCCGTTGCCGTGTTTACCTCGCACGTCACAACGGCGAGCTCGCCGTGCAGCTCGTCTGCTGACGCTAGCGGCTCGAGTTTCACCGTCGGTCGTTCGACGTACACATACTCAGGTGTTGTGTTTAGAAAACTCACCGCACAGCTGTTGCCTTGGGGCGAGGTCACACAGGCTCCGAGTATCACTCCCTCGGTGACGTCACATTTCTCGATGTGCCCTTCGTCGGTACTTAATGTTGACACATAGGCGATATTTTCGCTGCGCGGCGGCAAGGCGATCCGTAGGCTTCCATCCACCAACGGCATGCAGTGCCCCTTAATTTTTATAACCTTCCCCTGAAGGATGTCCACCCCTTTTTCCTTAATGAAATCCATCCCTAGGATTCCATGGGTCTGCACGTGAAGATTCTGTGGTATCACATGAAACCAATGCTTCACGGACCCTAAGGGTGTCTGTAGTTCCACGAGGGCGGCGTAGCGCGCGTTTAGGGCTCCTCCCCCCAGCCCCCTTAACGACACCCCCGACCTTGCCGCCGGAGGGTCGGTGGATAGCACATTTTCGTGAATTAAACTCGCCGTTGCCCCGGTGTCCGCCTTAAGGGTCAATATTCCCTGTCGGCTGGATGGGGACTTAATATGGAAGTCGCTAGCCGAAGCGTGGGGCCCTGGAGACCCTATCACGTACACCTCGGCTTCCTTAAGGGGGCGACCTGTCCTATTTGCCCCTTCCGACGAAATGAGGCCACTGTCAGTAGCTCGGTGGTTGGTGCCTCGGGCTCCGATGCTGCTTCCGTGGTCACTGTCGTGTAAACGTTGGCCTCCCTTAAGGGTTCTTCCGTGGCCATGTTGACCCGAAATGTCCCTACGGTTCCTTCTTGCCCCGGATGCACGGCGACCTCCTCCCTTCGGCGCTCGTCTTGCCGTTTATTTCCATTGAAGCCCTTATTTCCATTGTTGCCCTTATTTCCGGGTCGTTTGTCGTCCCGCTTACGTGCCCGGCACTCTTTCCAGAGATGTCCGGTTTTTTTACAATAATTACACGTGATATGTTGCCGTGATACGTTGCCGTTGGGCGTGCACGTTGCCACGTGCACGTCGCTCGGTGCCGGCGCTGGGAGACTCTGTCGACTGGATCGGCATTGTTTTGCCAAATGTCCGGTTTTTCCGCAAGTATAGCAGGTTCGGGTGGTTCCCCCTGTCGCCCCCTGCGATTGTCGAGGGTTTCCTCCCCCGCTGCTGGGCCGTGCCATGCCCGGCCGTCCCGCTGTCATCTTCTCAACCTCAATGGCCCCCATTACGGCCTCGTGTAGACCCTGGTAATTTCGGGATCGTACGATCGTCTGTATTTCCTTTTTTAACCCGTTTTCAAAATTCATCTGGGCACTTTTCCGAATGGCTTCCCCGATGGCACGAGCGCCCTGTGCATCGGTACCTTCGCATAATTTCTCGATGACCTCTACCGTAAGGGTCTCGACCCTTGTAGCGAAGGTTGACAGGTTTTCCTTCGCCTCCTGGCGCAAGGTACTAAATTGATACTGTAACGAAGCGAGTGACTCGCGCTTCCCGTATAACGCTTCCAGTTCCACGCGCAGATCGTTAAGGGTGACAATCGTCTTGTGACGCATCTCTCGCGTTGCACGGTCCTCCAGCTTACTACTGCGTATGAGCGTGAGGAGTTTTGAACGTTGCCTGGGCTTTACCATGCCCCACACCGCCTCGCAGGAGAGCATAAAACCATCGAGTTTTGCCGGGTCGTTCCCGTCAAATGTTTTTATGTTTCGAAGGGCCGATGCCATATCCAGGTATTCAACCTCCTGCTCTACCGGCTCTGCTATTCGCGCTCGTCGTTGAAATGGAGGCGGTTGCGGCGGAGGGCTTGTCCTCCTCCGTGTCGTCCTAGGCTGACCTTCTAAGACGTAATCCCTTAAAGTCTCCTCCATTGCAATAAGTCGTTCCCCCACGGAGTCATCCGCTGGGGCCCGCGTAGACTGGTCCAGCACTCTCTGTAGCTGGTCCCCTATGCCTTGGAGTGACTGCTCGAGCCGGGTTAATCGCCGGGCTGTAGCATCCTCTTCCAAGGGCTGTACCTCCTCTGTGGGTTGCTCCACATCCCCGTGGATGGAGCCGTTGTCCTCCTCGTTCACTGCCCTGAGCTCCCTGAATAGGGCTCTCCGTGATGCCCGTACTGCCGGTCTAAGTGGCGGAATATCCGCGCCATTCGGGTTTGTAGACCCCGGTGCCCTATTCCCGCCAGTCGGGTTAGGCTCTCTGTGCTGCGTGCCTTACATCTGTGCCCGCAAACGGTCGATTTCTCCGTCCACCATTGCCGGGGTGACCTGATCATTGCGTTCGAACATCCGGACGTTTACATCCTCCCATCCGGTCCCCCTCTGGAGGTTCACCCCGAACATCGGGTTGGGTGATTCCTGTCGCCCCGCTTGACCATCCCCTCGGGGGCTGTCGCCCAGGGCCTGCCGTGTTCGATTTGTAATTTCCGATAGGGCATTCTGCACCCCTTCCACGACCTGAAGGGCCTCTTCCCCTGTACCGGGGGTGGTACCCTGCCGTCCCGACCGCGCTGCGCTGTGGATGCTCATTTTTCTTCCTTTATTCTTCGCTTCGATTTTTTATTCGATAATTCTATCGCTTGGTAGCGTCCTACCGGCTTCGACAATGCTCTGTTTTTTTTCCCAAAAATTTAACGAGTAATGTGCGGTCACTTACAATGCGTGCCACATTACGGGATGCCTTCTATTCTGTGACGTATCCCTTGGGGTTCCAAGCTCCCTTCTGACCTTGATTCAACGTCCCACTTGTTGGCGACGCCCTTCGGGTATCCTGCAGCGATCCTCGAAGGCTTCGGTTGATACCTTCCGTTACTTCTCCTGAGTACGGGATGTCCACGTCGATCCTTTGATCGCCCTATGGTCCGCCTGAGCTCTAGTCGACCCTTAGCTCGCGGAATTCACACACGTTCCGCACCTCGCGGAGCTTCACAATTTCGGTAATTTTTAGCGGTTTAAAATTCACTCTGGATATCCCACCGCTGCCACCAATGTTATGCCGCGGAAATCCGGTTAGCTACTCCGGGTTACGCGATAATGTTTTTGGGGATGATCCAGTAAAGGGTTAGAACCCAAGTGAATTATTAACACAGTTTTATTGAGATATTATTTAACGATATTTTACAGTTTCAACAAGTATAAATTATTATCAATAATTTATTAACAAGAGATTATTTAATTAATTATCTTAATTAAATAATGATTATTCTTTTTATGGTTAAAATGTTCGAGTCTTTCAATTTGTCACAATTTATCTCAAATTACCTTTGGTTAGGTTTGAATTACCGATGTACACTCTGCACCCTTAAGGTTTCCGATTATCATGGAAACGTTCATATTCAACCGTGTTGTCAGACTACCCCGTACCTGCTCTCGATCCTCTATATATATTCCTCGAGAGCAGGTATCAGCTTAATTTTTAGCGCAAGTTTATAATCTACTTAATTTCGGTAAACAAATATCTTTCCAAATCCTCGCTTTTTCGTGAGCGGGATTTGGAGCATATTTTCCTTTTCGCAATTCTCGCCTCGGTGTTCTCGAGTCGGTGCCCCAGTTACCGAGGCGCTCGCGGTTGCCTAACTGCTGCGTCAGCAGTATCGACGCTCGACGCTTGACGTTCGACGCTTGATGTACGCTCGATGCGTAACGCAACCGAATGTGTCTCGCAACCGAAATAATCGGTGCCGAGACTCTTCGAAATAATAATATGTATTTCGGATTACCTATAATAATTATTAACACCTGCCCGGGGCACAACATCGAGCCGGCAAACAAGCCCCAAACGAATGCAAAGTCGCTTTGTTACGAAACCGAACGATTGAGTTTTGCGCTCGCAGCAAGCGTTCCAGCTCGTATTATAAGATCGAAAACACATCTTTCTATGCAAATACGCAAGATTCATGCGTTTCGAGCTGCCAAACAAGCGACAAACGAATGCAAAGTCGCTTTATAACAAAATCGAACGATTGAGTCTTGCCCTCGCTGTAGGAGTTCCAGCTCGTATTGTAAGATCAAAAACACTTCATTCTATGCAAATACGCGAGATTCATGCGTTTCCAGCCGCCAAACAAGCCCCAAACGAATGCTAAGTCGCTTTACAACGAAATCGAACGATTGCGTTTTGCTCTCGCTACAGGCGTTCCAGCACGTATTACAAGATCAAAAACTCTTCATTCTATGCAAATACGCAAGATTCATGCGTTTCGAGCCGGCAAACAAGCCCCAAACGAATGCAAAGTCGCTTCGTTACGAAACCGAACGATTGAGTTTTGCGCTCGCAGCAAGCGTTCCAGCTCGTATTATAAGATCGAAAACACATCTTTCTATGCAAATACGCAAGATTCATGCGTTTCGAGCTGCCAAACAAGCGACAAACGAATGCAAAGTCGCTTTATAACAAAATCGAACGATTGAGTCTTGCGCTCGCTGTGGAGTTCCAGCTCGTATTATAAGATCAAAAACACTTCATTCTATGCAAATACGCAAGATTCATGACTTTCGAGCCGCCAAACAAGCCCCAAACGAATGCAAAGTCGCTTTATAACAAAATCGAACGATTGAGTCTTGCGCTCGGTGTAGGAGTTCCAGCTCGTATTATAAGATCAAAAACAGTTCATTCTATGCAAATACGCAAGATTCATGCGTTTCCAGCCGCCAAACAAGCCCCAAACGAATGCAAAGTCGCTTGATAACGAAATCGAACATTCGAGTTTTGCACTCGCTGAAGGAGTTCGAGCTCGTAATCTAAGATCAAAAACGCTTCATTCTATGCTAATACGCAAGATTCATGCGTTTCCAGCCGCCAAACAAGCCCCAAACGAATGCAAACTCGCTTTATACTGAAATAGAACGATTGAGTCTTGCGCTCGCTGTAGAAGTTCCGGCTCGTATTATAAGATCAAAAACACTTCATTTTATGCAAATACGCAAGATTCATGCGTTTCCAGCCGCTAAACAAGCCCCAAACGAATGCAAAGTTGCTTTGTAACGAAACCGAACGATTGAGTTTTGGGCTGGCAGCAAGCGTTCCAGCTCGTATTATAAGATCAAAAATACTTCATTCTATGCTAATACGCAAGATTCATGTGTTTCCAGTCGCCAAACAAGCCCCAAACTACTGCAAAGTCGCTTTATAACGAAATCGAACATTCGTGTTTTGCGCTCGCAGCAGGCTTTCCAGCTCGTGTTATAAGATCAAAAATACTTCATTCTATGCTAATACGCAAGATTCATGTGTTTCCAGCCGCCAAACAAGCCCCAAACGAATGCAAAGTCGCTTGATAACGAAATCGAACATTCGAGTTTTGCGCTCGCTGAAGGAGATCGAGCTCGTAATCTAAGATCAAAAAACCTTCATTCTATGCAAATTCGCAAGATTCCTGCGTTTCCAGCCGCCAAGTAAGCCCCAAACGAATGCAAAGTCGCTTTATACCGAAATCGAACGTCTGAGTCTTGCGCTCGCTGTAGAAGTTCCGGCTCGTATTATAAGATCAAAAACACTTCATTCTCCGCAAACACGCAAGATTCATGCGTTTCCAGCCGCCAAACAAGCCCCAAACGAATGCAAAGTCGCTTGATAACGAAATCGAACATTTGAGTTTTGCGCTCGCAGCGGGCATTGAAGCTCGTATTATAAGATCAAAAATACTTCATTCGATCCTAATATGCAAGATTCATGCGTTTCCAGCCGTCAAACAAGCCCCAAACGAATGCAAAGTCGCTTGATAATGAAATCGAACATTCGAGTTTTGCGCTCGCTGAAGGAGTTCGAGCTCGTAATCTAAGATCAAAAACCCTTCATTCTATGCAAATACGCAAGATTCATGACTTTCGAGCCGCCAAACAAGCCCCAAACGAATGCAAAGTCGCTTTATAACAAAATCGAACGATTGAGTCTTGCGCTCGGTGTAGGAGTTCCAGCTCGTATTATAAGATCAAAAACCCTTCATTCTATGCAAATTCGCAAGATTCATGCGTTTCCAGCCGCCAAACAAGCCCCAAACGAATGCAAAGTCGCTTTATACCGAAGTCGAACGATTGTGTCTTGCGCTCGCAGCAAGCGTTCCAGCTCGTATTATAAGATCAAAAACACTTCATTCTATGCTACTACGCAAGATTCATGCGTTTCCAGCCGCCAAACAAGCCCCAAACGAATGCAAAATCGCTTGATAACGAAATCGAACATTCGAGTTTTGCGCTCGCTGAAGGAGTTCGAGCTCGTAATCTAAGATCAAAAACCCTTCATTTTATGCAAATTCGCAAGATTCATACGTTTCCAGCCGCCAAACAAGCCCCAAACGTATGCAAACTCGCTTTATAGCGAAGTCGAACGATTGAGTCTTGTGCTCGCTGTAGAAGTTCCGGCTCGCATTATAAGATCAAAAACCCTTCATTCTACGCAAATTCGCAAGATTCATGCGTTTCCAGTCGGCAAACAAGCCCCAAACGAATGCATAGTTGCTTTGTAACGAAACCGAACGATTGAGTTTTGCGCTCGCAGCAAGCGTTCCAGCTCGTATTATAAGATCAAAAATACTTCATTCTATGCTAATACGCAAGATTCATGCGTTTCCAGCCGCCAAACAAGCCCCAAACGAATGCAAAGTCGCTTGATAACGAAATCGAACATTCGAGTTTTGCGCTCGCAGCAGGCGTTCCAGCTCGTGTTATAAGATCAAAAATACTTCATTCTATGCTAATACGCAAGATTCATGTGTTTCCAGCCGCCAAACAAGCCCCAAACGAATGCAAAGTCGCTTGATAACGAAATCGAACATTCGAGTTTTGCGCTCGCTGAAGGAGATCGAGCTCGTAATCTAAGATCAAAAAACCTTCATTCTATGCAAATTCGCAAGATTCATGCGTTTCCAGCCGCCAAGTAAGCCCCAAACGAATGCAAAGTCGCTTTATACCGAAATCGAACGTCTGAGTCTTGCGCTCGCTGTAGAAGTTCCGGCTCGTATTATAAGATCAAAAACACTTCACTCTATGCAAATACGCAACATTCATGCGTTTCCAGCCGCTAAACAAGCCCCAAACGAATGCAAAGTTGCTTTGGAACGAAACCGAACGATTGAGTTTTGCGCTCGCAGCAAGCGTTCCAGCTCGTATTATAAGATCAAAAACACTTCATTCTATGCAAATACGCAAGATTCATGCGTTTCCAGCCGCCAAACAAGCCCCAAACGAATGCAAAGTCGCTTTATAACGAAATCGAACGATTGAGTCTTGCGCTCGGTGTAGGAGTTCCAGCTCGTATTATAAGATCAAAAACAGTTCATTCTATGCAAATTCGCAAGATTCATGCGTTTCCAGCCGCCAAACAAGCCCCAAACGAATGCAAAGTCGCTTGATAACGAAATCGAACATTCGAGTTTTGCGCTCGCAGCAGGCGTTCCAGATCGTATTATAAGATCAAAAATACTTCATTCTATGCTAATACGCAAGATTCATGTGTTTCCAGCCGCCAAACAAGCCCCAAACTACTGCAAAGTCGCTTTATAACGAAATCGAACATTCGAGTTTTGCGCTCGCAGCAGCCGTTCCAGGTCGTATTATAAGATAAAAAATACTTCATTCTATGCTAATACGCAAGATTCATGTGTTTCCAGCCGCCAAACAAGCCCCAAACGAATGTAAAGAAGTTTTATAACAAAATCGAATGATTGAGTCTTGCGCTCGCTGTAGGAGTTCCGGCTCGTATTATAAGATCAAAAACACTTCATTCTCCGCAAACACGCAAGATTCATGCGTTTCCAGCCGCCAAACAAGCCCTAAACGAATGCAAAGTCGCTTGATAACGAAATCGAACATTTGAGTTTTGCGCTCGCAGCGGGCATTGAAGCTCGTATTATAAGATCAAAAATACTTCATTCGATCCTAATATGCAAGATTCATGCGTTTCCAGCCGTCAAACAAGCCCCAAACGAATGCAAAGTCGCTTGATAATGAAATCGAACATTCGAGTTTTGCGCTCGCTGAAAGAGTTCGAGCTCGTAATCTAAGATCAAAAACCCTTCATTCTATGCAAATACGCAAGATTCATGACTTTCGAGCCGCCAAACAAGCCCCAAACGAATGCAAAGTCGCTTTATAACAAAATCGAACGATTGAGTCTTGCGCTCGGTGTAGGAGTTCCAGCTCGTATTATAAGATCAAAAACCCTTCATTCTATGCAAATTCGCAAGATTCATGCGTTTCCAGCCGCCAAACAAGCCCCAAACGAATGCAAAGTCGCTTTATACCGAAGTCGAACGATTGTGTCTTGCGCTCGCAGCAAGCGTTCCAGCTCGTATTATAAGATCAAAAACACTTCATTCTATGCTACTACGCAAGATTCATGCGTTTCCAGCCGCCAAACAAGCCCCAAACGAATGCAAAATCGCTTGATAACGAAATCGAACATTCGAGTTTTGCGCTCGCTGAAGGAGTTCGAGCTCGTAATCTAAGATCAAAAACCCTTCATTTTATGCAAATTCGCAAGATTCATACGTTTCCAGCCGCCAAACAAGCCCCAAACGTATGCAAACTCGCTTTATAGCGAAGTCGAACGATTGAGTCTTGTGCTCGCTGTAGAAGTTCCGGCTCGCATTATAAGATCAAAAACCCTTCATTCTATGCAAATTCGCAAGATTCATGCGTTTCCAGTCGGCAAACAAGCCCCAAACGAATGCATAGTTGCTTTGTAACGAAACCGAACGATTGAGTTTTGCGCTCGCAGCAAGCGTTCCAGCTCGTATTATAAGATCAAAAATACTTCATTCTATGCTAATACGCAAGATTCATGCGTTTCCAGCCGCCAAACAAGCCCCAAACGAATGCAAAGTCGCTTGATAACGAAATCGAACATTCGAGTTTTGCGCTCGCAGCAGGCGTTCCAGCTCGTATTATAAGATCAAAAATACTTCATTCGATGCTAATACGCAAGATTCATGCGTTTCCAGCCGCCAAACAAGCCCCAAACGTATGCAAAGTCGCTTGATAACGAAATCGAACATTCGAGTTTTGCGCTCGCTGAAGGAGTTCGAGCTCGTAATCTAAGATCAAAAACCCTTCATTCTATGCAAATTCGCAAGATTCATGCGTTTCCAGCCGCCAAACAAACCCCAAACGAATGCAAAGTCGCTTTATAACAAAATCGAACGATTGAGTCTTGCGCTCGCTGTAGGAGTTCCAGCTCGTATTGTAAGATCAAAAACACTTCATTCTATGCAAATACGCAAGATTCATGCGTTTCCAGCAGCCAAACAAGCCCCAAACGAATGCAAAGTCGATTGATAACGAAATCGAACATTAGAGTCTTGCGCTCGCTGCAGGAGTTACGGCTCGTCTTATAAGATCAAAAACACTTCATTCTATGCAAATACGCGAGATTCATGCGTTTCCAGCCGCCAAACAAGCCCCAAACGAATGCAAAGTCGCTTTATAACGAAACCGAACGATTGAGTTTTGCGCTCGCAGCAAGCGTTCCAGCTCGTATTATAAGATCAAAAACACTTCATTCTATGCAAATACGCAAGATTCATGCGTTTCCAGCCGCCAAACAAGCCCCAAACGAATGCAAAGTCGCTTTATAACGAAATCGAACGATTGAGTCTTGCGCTCGGTGTAGGAGTTCCAGCTCGTATTATAAGATCAAAAACAGTTCATTCTATGCAAATTCGCAAGATTCATGCGTTTCCAGCCGCCAAACAAGCCCCAAACGAATGCAAAGTCGCTTGATAACGAAATCGAACATTCGAGTTTTGCGCTCGCAGCAGGCGTTCCAGATCGTATTATAAGATCAAAAATACTTCATTCTATGCTAATACGCAAGATTCATGTGTTTCCAGCCGCCAAACAAGCCCCAAACTACTGCAAAGTCGCTTTATAACGAAATCGAACATTCGAGTTTTGCGCTCGCAGCAGCCGTTCCAGGTCGTATTATAAGATAAAAAATACTTCATTCTATGCTAATACGCAAGATTCATGTGTTTCCAGCCGCCAAACAAGCCCCAAACGAATGTAAAGAAGTTTTATAACAAAATCGAATGATTGAGTCTTGCGCTCGCTGTAGGAGTTCCGGCTCGTATTATAAGATCAAAAACACTTCATTCTCCGCAAACACGCAAGATTCATGCGTTTCCAGCCGCCAAACAAGCCCCAAACGAATGCAAAGTCGCTTGATAACGAAATCGAACATTTGAGTTTTGCGCTCGCAGCGGGCATTGAAGCTCGTATTATAAGATCAAAAATACTTCATTCGATCCTAATATGCAAGATTCATGCGTTTCCAGCCGTCAAACAAGCCCCAAACGAATGCAAAGTCGCTTGATAATGAAATCGAACATTCGAGTTTTGCGCTCGCTGAAGGAGTTCGAGCTCGTAATCTAAGATCAAAAACCCTTCATTCTATGCAAATACGCAAGATTCATGACTTTCGAGCCGCCAAACAAGCCCCAAACGAATGCAAAGTCGCTTTATAACAAAATCGAACGATTGAGTCTTGCGCTCGGTGTAGGAGTTCCAGCTCGTATTATAAGATCAAAAACCCTTCATTCTATGCAAATTCGCAAGATTCATGCGTTTCCAGCCGCCAAACAAGCCCCAAACGAATGCAAAGTCGCTTTATACCGAAGTCGAACGATTGTGTCTTGCGCTCGCAGCAAGCGTTCCAGCTCGTATTATAAGATCGAAAACACATCTTTCTATGCCAATACGCAAGATTCATGCGTTTCGAGCCGCCAAACAAGCGACAAACGAATGCAAATTCGCTTTATAACAAAATCGAACGATTGAGTCTTGCGCTCGCTGTAGGAGTTCCAGCTCGTATTATAAGATCAAAAACACTTCATTCTATGCAAATACGCAAGAGTCAAGCGTTTCCAGCCGCCAAACAAGCCCCACACGAATGCAAAGTCGCTTGATAACGAAATCGAACATTCGAGTTTTGCGCTCGCTGAAGAAGTTCGAGCTCGTAATCTAAGATCAAAAACGCTTCATTCTATGCAAATTCGCAAGATTAATGCGTTTCCAGCCGCCAAACAAGCCCCAAACGAATGCAAACTCGCTTTATACCGAAGTCGAACGATTGAGTCTTGCGCTCGCTGTAGAAGTTCCGGCTCGTATTATAAGATCAAAAACACTTCATTCTATGCAAATACGCAAGATTCATGCGTTTCCAGCCGCGAAACAAGCCCCAAACGAATGCAAAGTTGCTTTGTAACGAAACCGACCGATTGAGTTTTGCGCTCGCAGCAAGCGTTCCAGCTCGTCTTATAAGATCAAAAAGACTTCATTCTATGCAAATTCGCAAGATGCATGCGTTTCCAGCCGCCAAACAAGCCCCAAACGACTGCAAAGTCGCTTTATAACGAAATCGAACATTCGAGTTTTGCGCTCGCACCAGGAGTTCCAGCTCGTATTATAAGATCAAAAATACTGCATTCTATGCTAATACGCAAGATTCATGCGTTTCCAGCCGCCAAACAAGCCCCAAACGAATGCAAAGTCGCTTGATAACGAAATCGAACATTCGAGTTTTGCGCTCGCTGAAGGAGTTCGAGTTCGTAATCTAAGATCAAAAACCCTTCATTCTATGCAAATTCGCAAGATTCATGCGTTTCCAGCCACCAAACAAGCCCCAAACGAATGCAAAGTCGCTTTATACCGAAATCGAACGTTTGAGTCTTGCGCTCGCTGTAGAAGTTCCGGCTCTTATTAAAAGATCAAAAACACTTAATTCTATGCAAATACGCAAGATTCATGCGTTTCCAGCCGCTAAACAAGCCCCAAACGAATGCAAAGTTGCTTTGTAACGGAACCGAACGATTGAGTTTTGCGCTGGCAGCAAGCGTTCCAGCTCGTCTTATAAGATCAAAAACACTTCATTCTATGCAAATACGCAAGATTCATGCGTTTCCAGCCGCCAAACAAGCCCCAAACGACTGCAAAGTCGCTTTATAACGAAATCGAACATTCGAGTTTTGCGCTCGCACCAGGCGTTCCAGCTCGTATTATAAGATCAAAAATACTTCATTCTATGCAAATACGCAAGATTCATGACTTTTGAGCCGCCAAACAAGCCCCAAACGAATGCAAAGTCGCTTTATAACAAAATCGAACGATTGAGTCTTGCGCTCGGTGTAGGAGTTCCAGCTCGTATTATAAGATC
This sequence comes from Ichneumon xanthorius, assembly GCA_917499995.1. Lineage (NCBI taxonomy): Eukaryota > Metazoa > Arthropoda > Insecta > Hymenoptera > Ichneumonidae > Ichneumon > Ichneumon xanthorius. Next base: position 891,341 of record OU824201.1, on the reverse strand, counting down.
AAAAACAGTTCATTCTATGCAAATATGCAAGATTCATGCGTTTCCAGCCGCCAAACAAGCTCCAAACGAATGCAAAGTCGCTTGATAACGAAATCGAACATTCGAGTTTTGCGCTCGCAGCAGGCTTTCCAGCTCGTACTATAAGATCAAAAATACTTCATTCTATGCTAATACGCAAGATTCATGTGTTTCCAGCCGCCAAACAAGCCCCAAACGACTGCAAAGTCGCTTTATAACGAAATCGAACATTCGAGTTTTGCGCTCGCAGCAGGCGTTCCAGCTCGTATGATAAGATCAAAAATACTTCATTCTATGCTAATACGCAAGATTCATGCGTTTCCAGCCGCCAAACAAGCCCCAAACGAATGCAAAGTCGCTTGATAACGAAATCGAACATTCGAGTTTTGCGCTCGCTGAAGGAGTTCGAGCTCGTAATCTAAAATCAAAAACACTTCATTCTATGCAAATTCGCAAGATTCATGTGTTTCCAGCCGCCAAAGAAGCCCCAAACGACTGCAAAGTCGCTTTATAACTAAATCGAACATTCGAGTTTTGCGCTCGCAGCAGACGTTCCAGCTCGTATTACAAGATCAAAAATACTTCATTCTGTGCTAATACGCAAGATTCATGCGTTTCCAGCCGCCAAACAAGCCCCAAACGAATGCAAAGTCGCTTGATAACGAAATCGAACATTCGAGTTTTGCGCTCGCTGTAGGAGTTCCAGCTCGTATTATACCCTCAAAAACACTTCATTCTATGCTAATACGCAAGATTCATGCGTTTCCAGCCGCCAAACAAGCCCCAAACGAATGCAAAGTCGCTTGATAACGAAATCGAACATTCGAGCTTTGCGCTCGCAGCAGGCGTACCAGCTCGTATTATAAGATCAAAAATACTTCATTCGATGCTAATACGCAAGATTCATGCGTTTCCAGCCGCCAAACAAGCCCCAAACGTATGCAAAGTCGCTTCATAACGAAATCGAACATTCGAGTTTTGCGCTCGCTGAAGGAGTTCGAGCTCGTAATCTAAGATCAAAAACCCTTCATTCTATGCAAATTCGCAAGATTCATGCGTTTCCAGCCGCCAAACAAGCGACAAACGAATGCAACGTCGCTTTATAACAAAATCGAACGATTGAATCTTGCGCTCGCTGTAGGAGTTCCAGCTCGTATTATAAGATCAAAAACACTTCATTCTTATGCAAATACGCAAGATTCATGACTTTTGAGCCGCCAAACAAGCCCCAAACGAATGCAAAGTCGCTTTATAACAAAATCGAACGATTGAGTCTTGCGCTCGGTGTAGGAGTTCCAGCTCGTATTATAAGATCAAAAACAGTTCATTCTATGCAAGTATGCAAGATTCATGCGTTTCCAGCCGCCAAACAAGCTCCAAACGAATGCAAAGTCGCTTGATAACGAAATCGAACATTCGAGTTTTGCGCTCGCAGCAGGCTTTCCAGCTCGTATTATAAGATCAAAAATACTTCATTCTATGCTAATACGCAAGATTCATGTGTTTCCAGCCGCCAAACAAGCCCCAAACGACTGCAAAGTCGCTTTATAACGAAATCGAACATTCGAGTTTTGCGCTCGCAGCAGGCGTTCCAGCTTGTATTATAAGATCAAAAATACTTCATTCTATGCTAATACGCAAGATTCATGCGTTTCCAGCCGCCAAACAAGCCCCAAACGAATGCAAAGTCGCTTGATAACGAAATCGAACATTCGAGTTTTGCGCTCGCACCAGGCGTTCCAGCTCGTATTATAAGATCAAAAATACTGCATTCTATGCTAATACGCAAGATTCATGCGTTTCCAGCCGCCAAACAAGCCCCAAACGAATGCAAAGTCGCTTGATAACGAAATCGAACATTCAAGTTTTGCACTCGCTGAAGGAGTTCGAGCTCGTAATCTAAGATCAAAAACCCTTCATTCTATGCAAATTCGCAAGATTCATGCGTTTCCAGCCGCTAAACAAGCCCCAAACGAATGCAAAGTTGCTTTGTAACGAAACCGAACGATTGAGTTTTGCGCTCGCTGTAGAAGTTCCAGCTCGTATTAAAAGATCAAAAACACTTAATTCTATGCAAATACGCAAGATTCATGCGTTTCCAGCCGCCAAACAAGCCCCAAACGAGTGCAAAGTCGCTTTGTAATGAAATCGAACGATTGAGTCTTGCGCTCGCTGTAGGAGTTCCGGCTGTTACGTCGCGATTTTTATTTGTTTGATTATTTGATGATTTTCCCTCTTTATTTTTCGGAAAAATCCCGGATCAACGTGTGAGCGATTCGTAACGGATTATATGAGATGCTCCAAGGTTTAAACCGGAATGCGCCGGTCAGGGATCGGAGCTACACTGGATGAGTGTGATTTTTATATATTTTTGGATTTTAATTTTGTAATAATACGTACCTTATTTCCTTTTGATTTGTGGCAGGTGATGAGCTTTTGGACGTAGCGGGTTAAAGATGCTAGATGCCAATGACCAATTCTGGAGAAGATGCCGCAGACCGCCTGTCCTGGCAGAGCACCGTCGAGGCGTCAGAAATGTTGCCGTCCTCCGCGATCTGTTCGTCGACTGGTCGGTCCTCGGTGCTAGCTTCCTCGTTGGCTTTTTCGACGGATGGTTTTTCGCGTTCTATGTAGACGCGGTGATTTCTCAATATACCGTAGGATACGATGGTTGGTAAGTTTCTCCGTTTGGAGATAACTTCAGGATTACTGTTCGATTTTACTGCGGTCACCGAGTGGCCGGTGATGATTTTAGAATTGGAAGTTCTGGATTCCAGAGAAGACCGAACTGAATAGAGGTTTGGTAGAACGTTTGTTCGTGTTTTACGCGACCCAAGTTTCCGCGGAACATGTGTACGACCCATTATGAATTTCACGATTGGAGATTAGTTCACACACAGAATCTCCCATAATGGTTGAAGTCGGGAGGTTCCAGTAAAAGGAGTTGCGTTTTATATATTAACTTAACTAATATTGGATCAAATTTCTATCGAACTCGGTTGAGTTTCGATTTATATATAATCCAATTTTGGGTTAATCCTAGTTTTGTTTCCTTAATTTCGCTCTGAATCTGATTTTTATCAGTATCAGCTCGGGTCGTGACTGGTATTATCAAATTCAATTTGTTCCGGATCGATCTATGGAGTTCCAGGAATATTATGCTAGCTCTGAATTTGATTTTGATCAGTATTGACTCGCGCCGTGACTGGTGTTATCAGTTTCAATTTATTCCGGATCGATCGATGGAGTTCCAGGAATATTATGTTCGCTCTGAATCTGATTTTTATCAGTATCAGCTCGGGTCGTGACCGGTATTATCAAATTCAATTTGTTCCGGATCGATCTATGGAGTTCCAGGAATATTGTGCTCGCTCTGAATTTGATTTTGATCAGTATTGACTCGCGCCGTGACTGGTGTTATCAGTTTCAATTTATTCCGGATCGAACTATGGTGTTCCAGGAATACTAAATTCGCTCTGAATCTGGCTTTTATCAGTCCCGACTTGGGTCGTGACTGGTATTGTCAGGTTCAGTTACTTACGTCTATTAACTTAACTAGTAATAAGCGACAATAGGTTTGGGTATTTGTAAGGTATTGACTTGATTATGGGGACTTGTGAATGTGAACCAATCCCCAATATTTATATATAGATGTTGTTCCCGTGGCTGTCGCCGTTGGTTACTTACTTATTTGACGATCTTACTCGAGAGGGATCGATTTGTTGGGTTTCGTCGATAAATGAAAGTTAATTTTATTAGTCGGAGAACCTTTTCAGTTTTAAATTCGATTTGCGATAAATAGTTTACACTGAAGTTACAATTTTATCGTTATCGGTAAATTATTATTATTAATATTTATTAATTCGCGATGTTACCCGCGATCGATATTTTATATCAGCCCCTAAGTCGCCGCCTGGTCTCAGCCAGGTATCAACCGCGTTATTAATCGAGGAATTAATTACAGAGTTCCGATCGCTAAGATTCGGTGAATGTTTGTTTTATTGACAGATTATTTATGATACGAAATATTCGCGAGGATATCTTCTATCGGTCAAAGTATACCGCCTTGTCGCAGCCAGGTATCAATCGCGTTATTTATTCGTGATAGGAAATTGTAAAACTCTAAGTTCGAATTGACAATTAATACAATTATATATAATATACCGGGATCGCGTGAGTCTCCTCGAGAGATCTCTAAGTGTCGACCGCCGGAGATAAGAGTCGTTGAAGAACTGAAGATCCATAGTGGCTGCTCTGCCTGCGAGGCTCCCGAGTCCGCGGTTGGTGGCGGGGGAGGCCCACGCGCTCCGCTGCACTGGCCAATGGTGCGCTGCCTACAGCGTACCGCTCTGTGGTGGGGCAGTTCCTCGCGGCAGCGGGATGACCGATGGTGGGGACAGTCGCTTGTCGTCCCGTTGTAGCCGTGCTGCCCCTTAGGTGGGGGCTGTCGTAATCTCGCGGCAGCGCCGATGGTGGTGGGGCAGCCTCTCGCTCTCCCGCCCGTAGCCGTGATGTCCCTTAGGTGGGGGCTGCCGTTGTCTCGCGGCAGTGCTCCGTCCGTTGAGTGGGGGCACTCTTTGTCCCACGGTCGCGCAACGGTTGATGGTGGGGACAGGCCGCGCGTGGAGCCATATGCTGACGCAGCATCCCACGGGCCTGATTCTCAGAGGGCCTTATCGGCGGAGCTTCGCGGAGCTCGCTATCGGGACTGCGTCCGGTCCCACGCTCGGCCTGCCATCCGATATTTATTCTATGGCCCTATATTATTATTAATTAGTTATGTACGCTAAATAATAATTAACAGCGCAATATTCTTTGTTTAACGGGCAATATTATATATATGGCGACTATATGCTATATGTTATGTATATATGCTATGTATTAAGCCTAATACACTTATTACACTTATTTAAATTGTTTTACAATGATAATAACAATAATTGTTATTTATTAACTATGGGAATGTTTAATCGTTATGTATGCGCCCATAAATATCGGGGTGTCCCCCCATACTCATGGTGTCTCGCGATTTTACGTATTATAAATTAACAATTTATCATTGTCAATTATTTTATAATGTTTTGTAAATAAAATTATAATTATTTAGCATTTTACCGCTTGTGAATATCGTATTCTGATCGATATTCACGGCATTGCGGATTTGTGTTTAATTAAAATTAATAATTAGTTATTATTAATTATTTTATAATATTTGAAAATATAATTTATAACTATTCAGTAATTTAGCGCTTGTAAATATCGTATTCCTATCGATATTTACGGCTTTGCGCGTTTTATAAAAGTCAAATTTAACAATTAATTATTGTTAATTATTTTGAATATTTGTAAATTATAATTTGAATTATTTATTATTTATGCGCCATCGAATGTCGTTTCTGCAACGACATTCCGATGTTGTGCGTGTTTTATAAAATATTAATTTGTTGTTAACAATTATTATTGGCTGTTAACAAAAAATGATATTTGTTTACTATTATGTATCGCCCGCGACTTATGGCGTTATTTGGATTATTGTAATATGTGGAACAATGGATAAATACGCAGTATAATGCGTGTATGGAAATACCGAAAGACGGTAGGTACGTTTTTATATAAAACCCAAATATCTCGGAAACGGCTGGTCCTAAGGCTATATCGACCACCAGCCCCTCTAAGTTCTAAATTATATGCTTGACCTATTAGTCTAACTAGATCCTGGTTAACTTTAATATTTTGAATGTTATGGCTCGACAAAGTGTCGGAATCCTGAATCTCGCAAATATGTGGCAATGTATGCCGTTTTTATAAGGTAATATACTGTAACGGAACGAAATACACCCGTAACCCACAATCCTTCGTTACCATCCTCGGGACATAGAAACCGGCCTTACCGACATCTTACGCTCACACGGTCTCGATCTACCGACTATCCCCACTACGAGACAAACCCTCATACGTGCCATCTCCGTCACCGCGAGTCACACGGCACCACTGGCGAGCTGCCTATATAAACCCGCGCGCAGCACCAAGAGCTACCTTTTATCATCCTACCTTCTCACGTAGCACATCCTCAAATTCAACAAGCCTCAGTACAACTCTGACACTTGGAGAATATCCTTCGAGAAAGCCCATCTCTCCTAACGACGTAGGCCTCGATACTACTTCGACACCTACGCCTCCTTGAGATAGCCCAACTCACCCACGTTCGGTCTCGATACCGCTTCGACGCCAGCGTGTTCTTGAGCTAGCCCAGCTCCTGAGATAAAAGCTTTCCCTATCTGGTGCTGTGAGTCTGACAAACCACACCACGTCGCAACAACATCTAGCATAAGCAAAGAGCATAGGTAGGACGACTGTACACCGCACGGACCGGACGTTAAAACGTTCACACCGATCTATTCTTTTCAACGTATTACATCCCCGCGATCACTAATACGAACTTAGCTTCTTTCAGATTTAAATTCTTTACATCGAAAACTCCTCTAGTATTCGAATTAATTTACTGGAGCTTCACTCCATTTCACCAACGCGACGAGGTTATAAAGAGATCGCCCTAATCACGCTCAGGGACAGTAGCCGACAAGCTCCTACTGTTCCCCTTTTTTACTCCCTTCAATCCTTTCCTCACGTTCCCATTTTTATCCTCTCTTCTTTCCTCCGACAAATTCTCTTTCCGATCTGGTGGCCCTGCCGTAGCCGTAACTACCGTATAGCCCCCACAGTGGAAAGTTAGAAGCAATAGTATTGGCCTCTCCTGTCTCTCTTTACGCACAGTACTCACCGGTTGCCGTGACTGCCAGCCACTCTGCCTTCAAGAAGGACAGTAGAGAACAATCTACTCACTCCCTTTTTCCCTCCTTCTAAATTCGATGATGAAATCAGCCTTCAGTCCTCGGACTTTGTAAAGCAAGGCAGATCTGAGAGTTTTCCTTTCCTCCTTAAAGACTCCGCCACCTCGAGTTCTAAAGAAAAAAAAAACGAAACTCCGATACCTTTCTCCCACCTCCCGCTAAAGCACCGGAAGAAAGAATTAAAATCGTTTCAATACGTTGGTTAGAATATTAATATTTCTTTGTATATTATTTAAATATTGAAAATCAGGTTTTAACTTATTGTTGTAAAAAAAAAAATTTGTTGATGGTTTAACCTGAGTGTGATGAGACCCAGGACGTAACACTTCCCCCCTTTAGTCTGAAGCAGTGCCGAGGCTCTGCGAAGGACCAGCGTGAAGGCGTCTGATGAGTGCTGGGTCGATTCTTGGTAGCGGCGTTGGAAATCTTGCGGACTCCCCCGCCGTCAAGTTGGGGTAGCCAAGTAATTCTACCCTTTCGTCTGCTGTTGAATATCTTACGCTATCCCTCGCCGTCAAGTTGGGGCAACCGGATGCGCTTGCCCTTTCCTCCGTAGTCGAACATCTTGCATTATCCCTCGCCGTCAAGTTGGGGTAAATGGACTTATCACTTGGTAAGTTTACCCTTTCCTTCGTGCTTGGTCCGCTTTCGATGTCGGCGGGTGGTGGATTGCGTCTGTGACCCAATGTAAGTAGTAATCCAGTCACGGAGCTCCATATGGCTCCGATCAGGTGAATGCTCCAACCGTATAGCGAGTGGATTGCATATCCATGGATGCATGTATCAATTATTGTTTTGATGATTTTTATGATGACATAGATCGCGAAGACTCCAGCGCTGGCTATGCCGAATTTCTCGAATCCATGCCAGAATCGTTTTGCTGCACTCTCAGCCAGGTGTTCGAGAGTGCTCTCGTCGAGGAATCCTCGAATGGAAACGCTTCCCTCTGGTATGCTGTAACCGATCGATCCTCTTGCTAGGTTGTTCAGAAGAGCTGGTTTTTCAGCTGGGAACATTATTCGATCTCGAAGCTTCTTGATATCGGCTTCCGAGTAGATCCCGCTATTGGCGAGATTACCAATTGATGCGTAGTGCCAAGTTGGTTTTGATGATGGTTGTAATGATTGTGGTGATGGAACCACGATCGGATGCGGTGAGAACCTGTACCAGACGTTGTCGATCAAATATAGTGCTGGTAGCGTAGGATCGCACTCTATTTGTGTCGCAGATTTTAACAACATTCTTGAAGTTGTTGATAAGAAGTAAGACTCGTTGCGATACGTGACAGGCAGCTCGTGATAGCACTCGTCCGTGCGGCGTAAGCTGCATTCCACAGGGATGCACTTGATTATGTGCGCGACTTCCCCTGCGATCACCGCCATGTATCCAGGTCCCTTCATAATAGCGTATGCGAATTTTTCCGGCAGGATTCCGGAAGTCGAGAGAGCGTTCTGAACGACCTGCCTTTCCAAGTTGCACCGTTGTGTTAGTATGTCTTTATATAAATTCTTCATCTGCAGTTTCACGTGTTTTTCTACGTAGACGAATTTTGAATTGATATATGAGAATATATCAAGGTTTGACACTGAGATTTGTCTTCGGACTGCAAATGATTCTCCCTTTCGTGTCTCCAAGATGAACAGTTTCGGGTGTTCAGTGCGAATCAATATAAACCCGCACAACTGGAGCTCGGATCGTTTCGCCAGCGCGAATGTTGTTTCTTGAGTTATCAGGGTATATACGTCGGGTGAGTTTACGTTGTCCCCGACCGAGACTAGCTTTGTAGCTTTGCCTTCGTACAAAACATCGTAGCGATTGAAGTTGCATGAGTCAGTTGGTTCCGTTTTCCAGAACGCACTATTGCCACTGATGTCGACGCAATGTCCGGCGGCCAGCGTGCAACGCGTTCCGGATTGTAAGACGATTTCGTCGGTCGCCAAGTTGACCGTTGCTTCGTAATTGATTAATGTGACACTCACCGATGCTTGCACAACCACGTTGTCCCATGTGCCGAATGGATCACTGTATTGGGTTCCAGCGCACTTGCCGTCGACCGAGATGGATCCTGCCATGGTTATGCTCCTTGTTGTTGTGCTGTTTCGTTGCAAACCGATGAGTTGCCCTGTGTTGCTGACTGACAAGATTCCCGTCTCGTGGACTCTTAGACATGCCCTCTCGTCTAAGTCGTGGAGGTACACTTGCCTTCCATTGTGGACGATTGAATTGTGGGAGTGCATCCCGCAATGATATATTGTCCGGTCTATTTCTATTTTACACTGCATAACCTCGGCGCTGTTGAAGTCCGTAAGCTGAAGCAGTTGGATGTAGCTGGTGGTTGTTGTTGGCTCTTGCAGTGGTATGTCGCATTCCGCGACACCGTTGAGGGAGATCGTAGTAATATTGAGTGAAGATCCTCCGCAATCGTAGCCAATCAGCCCCAGTATCTCCGTCGCACCGAGGAGGAGGAGGCATATTCCTGCCCTCATCCTGGAACAGAATACGCGTCCCCCGTTAGTCAATGTTCGTTTTGTTTTTAACCGATGGTGACCCAACTACCACGGCATTTCATGCTATGGCGTCGCGCGGTTGCGTCACGCGGTTGATCGGTTTTCCGCTTGAACCGGACTATCTCGCGTTTGCAGTTGGTACACTGCCAGATCACTTGTAAGTGTGCGATGTGGTTGAGTCCTCCCTCGTCGAGGATACTCACGTTGAGGTTGGTCACCTGGTTTATTCCCGTCATTAATTTAACGAAATCCTCTCCGTGGCGTAGGGTGTTAACATGTGTGGTACAGAAGAGAAATCCGTGGATCATCTCATATAGTAACGTCTCGACCATTACCCGGATTTCGCGACCCACGAGGAGGGTTTTTGAGAGGGTGATTTTCGGGAACGGGCGAAGTACGGTTTTTCCTGCTACCGACTTCAATCGAGAACACCAACGCACCGCAAATCCTTTGATTTCATTGCTGAAGAGCTCCTCGTTGTAGCTCTTGAATACCTCCCAGAGGTTAGGAAGCGGCTCGGTCAGTATTATTGACAGCTCCTCTTGGCTGTAAATTGGTCTGGGTTCGTCCTTGATGATCACGGTGTTGGGACGTGTTTGTTTAACGCCACTCGTACCCGGCTGGGGTTCCATTGCCTGGTCGTACCGTAAATCCATGTACTGCTCGAATCTCGGTGGCTCAAAGTCGCGTGTTAATATCCGCATGATGTATTCAACGAGAGTCCTATTCCTCTTGATTGAATCTCGTTGCACAGAGTCTGTCCAAAGCTCGTCGCACTGAGTCTATTCGAAACTCGTCGTACTGAGTGTATTCGAAGCTCGTCGCACTGAGTCTATTCGACAGTGTTCGCTACACTAAAACACACTAAAGAATTTATTGAATATTTAGATTTAAACAGAGTTTATCGACACTCCACCGGGTTTATTGATTCTCGCGCACTTCACGGAGTTTTATCGATACTCTTTACACTGAGTTTATTGATACTTGTTATACTAATAGAGTTTATTGATACTTGTTATATTAATAGAGTTTATTGATACTTGCACTGAACGAAAGTTTATCAATACTCAGATGAGTACACCGAATGTACCGAAAATTCGTCAATAAATTTAACGGACACTTGTCACGTGGAAATTATTGAGCACTTGAACACTTGGAGCGATTTGTGGTAATGGTCACTGATGAACGCCGACTGGTGCTGCACCGTGCGCTTACCGACGTCCGTACTCCCGGCGTTAGACTAACCGGTGGAGGGGGAACCGGACGATCGCGTCTCAATGCTTTAGCCCAAGGCGGGGTGGGAAATTCCCCTTTATTGGCGCGACACCGTTGCACGTGTATTTGCACCAAACGTTTTATTACGTTTGCGTTTTTATCGCCATATTTACGGCATAATTGCGGCACGATTTTCCGCATGATTGCCTTGTATTCCTCTTTTGTCACGCGTTTCTTTGCGTAGTGAGGGAGTAGTGCTGATTCGGCTTCCTTTGCGACGCGTTCCTGTCTTCCGAATTTCTCGAAGAACTTGGTTCTCATCTGCTCTTCGATAACAGGGCTTGGTAGTTTGTCTAGTAGCTGTAGCTGGTCGCCGATCATGCGCACCCTTATTTTCTTTTTCGGACAGTTCGTTCCATCTTCCTCCCTTGCGCGGTCCTTTTCGACAGGTGTTTCCTGAGAGGGCCTCGTGGTTGGTGAAGATCCGAACAGTGCTTCAATGGTGGCTTGCCTCTTCTTTGCCTTATCCCTTTTTGAAGTCCTAAGCTTCTTGCAGCCAGAAGTGTCCATCGCAGATGTCCACTGATGCGCCTGCTGTCGCTGCTGGATGTCTACTGATGCTCCTTGATGCTGTCGCTTGGGATCTTTTCTTGTGGTGTATCAGATGATGGAGAGGGAACTACTGGTCTCGTGGTGGGGCGTCATCGGATGATCCAAGAGAGTTATCTTTCGGGATTTTGCGATTCGAGGTAACAATAATTGATTTTATTGCGATGCATGTAACTTCGCCATAGACTGAACGATCTCTAGAGCATCAACTCGCTTGGGTCGTATGTCGAGATGCAGCCTATGACTCCCGCGTATTGTGGGTAATCTGCCACCACGTGGAAGAGGTATGGGTTCCCTTCCTCGTTGGGACAATGCATCAGTACCCGAGCCAATGATAGGATGGGGCCCTCGTCGGTTGAGATATACTTATTGCCGATCGAGTGGAATATGACTTCCCAAGAGATCGCTGTTATTTTGACGAAGTTTATCCCGTAATTCAGGTTGACCGCGAAAGTCCCTGTACCGTTGATCAGTTGCGGGGAGTTTATGACCTCTTCGATTTCCGGATATGGCTCGTTTGGTGCTGGCAGACCCATCCCAAACTCTCGGCGAACCATTGTCCCGTCTCCTCCGTGATTCCAGAGATTTTGGTGTTGGGTTCCTCTGGAACAGAGGATTTTCCGTCTATAGCCTTGTTAGGCGCAATTTATTTGTATGTACGATTCTGGGTTTTCCTTTGTAGTTAATTTTCACGTTTCCACCGGATAATATTTCAATGACCTCGTAAGGTCCGGCGTATTGATCGCAAAATTTACCGGCGCTTGGTTCCTTCAGCATAAGTACTTTGCTTCCGATTCCGAAATTTTGTGGATTTACTCGTCTATCGTAGTACTGTTTGGAGCGCTCTTTGGCTGCTTTCAAGTTTTCTGCTGCAAGTTCTTGTAGACCGTGCACCTTGTTGAAGAGGTTCTCGAGGTATTCAGTGTACGTCACATCCTGATGCTCCTCGATTTGTGTATGCGTCGACGGCTGTCGAGCTGTTTTGCCGAAAACTAATTCGAATAGTGTGAATCCCGTTCCCTCGTGTTGACTGGTGTTGTAGGAGAACATCGCTAGTTCGATAAATTCGTCCCAGTCGTGATGGTCGTCTACATACTGCTTCAAGTATTCGGCAAGTACATGATGCGATCGCTCGATCGATCCATTTGTTTGAGGATGGTATGCCGTCGTGCGGTATTGCTTGATCCTGAATTTCTTTGCCAAGGCCCTCATCAGACTGCTTGTGAAATTACTGCCCTGATCCGTGAGGAGTCCTCTGGGTGCTCCGAAACGGCTGATAAATTGTTTGGCGAAAGCGTCGGCGATGTCCACGGATGACGCCTTTTCCAACGGAATTGCAAGAGAATATTTGGTGAGTAAGTCCTGTATGGTTAAGACGTACAGGTTGCCCTTTTTCGTAGTTGGAAATGGCCCGACGATGTCCATCGAGATCTTGTCGAAGGCGCTTCTCGGAGTATCCGTGATCATCATTGGTTGCTTGGTCTTGACGCGGACAAGTTTTTTGAGTTGACATCCACGACAATGTTGAATGTATTCTTGCACCTGGGTTTTCATGTTTTCCCAGTAATATTTTTCGCGAATTCGTTTGTACGTTTTATTCACGCCTTTATGACCGCCGATCAGTGAATCGTGGTTTTCCTGAATAATGTCCCTTCTTTCAGGTTCAGGAGGAACCCTGATCAGTTGATTGCAGATTGTCAATGTTAACGGCAGGTCTCTCAGTGTGTTTGTTAACCGACTTTGAATCTCTGTCCAAGACAGATTATCGATCATATTTGTTTTCGCGATACTAGCCGATTCTAAGCCTAACTCTATTACGACGTCTCTCAGCGATTGAAAGGACTCTATTAGATCGTCTAACGCTGTGTTAGCTCGTAAGTCTGCTTTGACCGGAAGTGCGATTAAACGTTTCGATTTTTCGGTTTTGAGGTTTGCTCTAGTTAAATTTAAATTACCTAGAACTGGAAATCTATCTGAAGTAACCAAATCCTTGGCTCCGTTATCGATAGGTTGTCCCTTGGTGGTAACGAAAAATATTAAATTATCTTTTCGCATCACCAAGCGATCCCGAATTTCTTTTACTGTGAAAGTTTCTGCTCGAGGTCCGGCCTCGTTTTGTTCAAATGGTATGTTAATTTGATCGAAAATCTCGCTGTCTGAATCGCTTTCGGAATCTGGTTCGTTCGATGTTTCCGACCTATCGTCCCTGACTTCCGTTTCGATTGAAGAGATTTCATGATTTGATTCGGGATGTTCGACTATTCCTGAAGTCCCTGGTGGATCTAGTACGCTAGCAATATTATTTTCGTTTGTTGGACTAAGATCTGCTGAAGGACTGGCAATATTATTATCCTCAGCATTCTGGTTTGCTTCAGTTGCAGGTAAATCGGATTGATCACCGGCACTGTCGAACTTCATTGTGTTTTCCGGGCTTGCAGAGCGGTCTGAGGGATCGCTAGGAATGTCCTTAGACTGATTTTCCGGAATATTTTGATCGGAGTGGTTTTCTGGAACCTCCTCGGATTTCGGGATATCCGACGTATCTTCCTCGCTTTTTGGGATATCTGATATATCCGATATATCGCTAGAATTGTCTTCCTGGTTTTGTACTTCGGGGGTTGCTATTGAGTCCGAGGTATCAGGACTTTCGATTGGCGGTACGACAGCCGCAGCTGCAGGAGGTTTATGATGTATTGATTGTACTGCTTGTTTATCGGGTGCTTTCGGCTTCTTTTTCGGCCTGAACTCGAAAATCGCGTCTGAGTCTGAATCGGATGTTTGCTGTTTTGCCCGTTTTTTAGGAGTGGATTGTTTCTGCGTGAACCTAATTATCTGCCCAGGAACAGGATGTGGCGGATTCTCCTTTTCCCTTTTCGTAGGGATCTCGTCGGAATCCGTATCGGATATTAGTTTTTTAGGACGTTTTCTACGCGTGATTTTAATTTCGTGGTCGGAGTCCGATCTCGGCGGATTCTCCTTCTGCCTTTTCGCGGGGATCTCGTCGGAATCTGTTTCAGACGGATCTTCTTTTGTTCTGAACCGTATAGGCATGACTACCAATACGGATTTTTCGTTTACAGGTGTTTGTATTTCCGGCGGGTTTCGCGACAGGGCGTCGGCGTTACTGTTCACCCTACCTGGTTTGTATATAATTTTATATTCGTAGTTCGCGAGTTTTAAGCGCCAATGAACCAATATATTCGCGGGGTCTTTTACCGAATCGAGCCATACTAATGGTTTGTGATCGGTCACGAGAGTGAATTCTCGGCCGTAAATGTAGGGTCTGAAATGCCCCACGCAATAAACGATCGCTAATAACTCCTTTTCGATGGTAGAGTAGTTCATTTCGGCTTTTGACAATGTTCCCGATGCGTACGATATCGGTTTGTCGCTACCGATTTTTCCCTGACTAAGGATGCCTCCTATTGCAATGTTTGAAGCATCTGTTGTTATAATAAAAGGACGAGTAAAATCCGGGTACTGTAACACCGGTTCTTTACACAAAGCGTCTCTGAGTTTAACGAAAGCGTCCTCCTGTTTTTGAGTCCACTTGAAGAGTGCCTCCTTTTTGAGCAACTGTGTTAACGGCCTAGCGATTGCGGAGAAATTTTCTACGAATCGGCGGTAATAACCCGCTAACCCAAGGAACTGTTTGATTTTTTTCGGGCTAGTTAAACGCGGGTAGTTTTTGATTGCCTCAATCTTTTTGGGGTCAGGTTTTACACCGTTCTCACTTATGACGTGCCCTAAGTAAGCTACTTCTTTGCGTAAAAACTCGCACTTATCCGGTTGGAGTTTGAGATTTGCTCTCCTCAATCGCTCGGCGAGTTTGTTAAATTTGATTTCGTGCTCCCTAAGTGAGCTCGCGTATATAACAATATCGTCAAGGTATACGAAAAGTTCGTTACCTTGTAGGCCGCATAAAACACGGTCCATTAGACGTTGGAATGTTGCCGGGGCATTTTTAAGCCCAAACGGCATACGATTGAATTGGTAATGCCCGAATGGCGTTGAAAATGCGGTTTTATGTGCATCAGAAGGATGTATGCAGATTTGGTGAAACCCGCTAGCTAAATCAAAGACTGAAAAATATTTCGCGCTACCCAACTGATCGAGAATTTCGTTTATGTTAGGAAGTGGGTAGGCGTCTCCGATTGTTTTCTCGTTCAAATTTCTGTAATCTATTACCATTCTCCATCTGGGCTTCCCCTGTGAATCGGCCTTTTTGGGCACGATCCAAAGCGGCGAGCTGTATGGAGATTCAGATGGTTCGATAATTTTTCCCTTTATAAGGTCGCCAGCTTGTTCCGCAATTTCATCCTTGTGAGCTGGCGGAAATCGATATTGACGAGTAAAGACAGGTTGGTCGTCCGTCGTGGAAATTTTGTGTTCGATTGCGTTCGTGTGATCCAAAAATTGTCCCGGGATATGAAAAAGATCGGCGTTTGCCTCGATCATTCCTTCTACGCTTACTCGCTCTTCGGCGTTTAAATCCTCGAGTCGCAGTAAGTCTTTTACGTTTTTTACGCGTTCGCTCTCGACGCGCAAAACTGAATGGTCGTGCGTCTGCTGATTGTTTTTGCAGCAATCCGGGTTCTGTACACTAAGTATTTCACCGGATTGGCAGCAATT
Organism: Ichneumon xanthorius; assembly: GCA_917499995.1. Classification (NCBI taxonomy): domain Eukaryota; kingdom Metazoa; phylum Arthropoda; class Insecta; order Hymenoptera; family Ichneumonidae; genus Ichneumon; species Ichneumon xanthorius. Next base: position 875,509 of record OU824201.1, on the reverse strand, counting down.
TTGCGGACCATACCCCGAACTGGGATCGTAGAGCTCAAATGCCTCTAAGGTCACTGCCGGAACAGTGAGCTCCACGTCCTCCTCGTTGGTATTTACCGCCATCAGACACGCTACGCCATCCTTATTTGATGCTAAAGTATTTCCCAAGAAAATTCCATCTCCAGCATCTAAACGGGGAATATAACCCTCTTTTACTTCGGGATTATTTACCCTGACATAATAAACTGCTCGAGATCTTTTTGGTATCACTACGGTTTCGCGATTTTTAAACGGAAGTGAATTGCTCTTCCAACGGACCACCTCCTCGTTCCAATCGATTGTCGCCCGATTTTTGGCATGAAACTCGGATCCAAGGATAGCGTCTTGTTTGATCAGAAATTCGTTTCTGACCACGTGAAATTCGGCCTCTGTCCCCTTAATATTGAGTAATGTTGAGCCTATTGTATATACGGGTTCGTCCGATATACCCCTGAGCCTCAATATCTCACTTTCGTCTATTACGACATCTGGATTTAACGCTCTGATTTTAATGAGGTTGGGATCGGAACCGGAGTCGACGAGAAAGTCGGTTACATTTTTTAATTGGGGAGACTCGATTTCTACCGTGGGAGTAAACGATTGTTTTGCTAAGCGGATGTTGACGGTACGGACGTTTCGCTCGATGTATTTACCGTGCGCACCGGGCGCTCTGTTGGCTTTTCCGCTCGGTTCGCGCCGGGTTTTTCCGAGCGGGGGTTCGCGTTTCCCGCGTTACGTCTCTCGTCGTTTTGTTTTTTGAAACATTGAGTTATCACGTGTCTGGGTTTTGCGCAGTAGTCGCAGGAAGGGCGGGGTTTACCGTCCCGATTTTTGTCCCAAACTTGATTTTTATTCGGTGAATTATTTTGCTGCGCGGTGGTGCCGTCGGCCCTCGGTCGGAGCGGACGTTTTTCCGGGAATTTCGACCAACAATCTTCCGATTTGTGGCCCTTTTTGTGGCAATAGTCGCACGATAAGGATTCACGAGCCGCGATTGTTTTTACGTGAGTTTGAGACGGATTTTTATTTTCGGCACGCGTATCCTTGAAATTTACGCGATCTTTTTCAATCTCTTTTTCGATTTTGACCGCGTTCGCGTAGGCTGTCGCCAGATTAGCGCAGCCCTCTAATTTTAGTCTGAGTCGGAAATCTGGAGGTAAACCGGCGATGAAACACTCGAGAGTTTCGTTTTCGAGTGTGGTTAGTCGGCTACGCGATGTCGCACCGTTTTCGGGGGTCTCCTCTTCCGTTATCGCGGCGTGGAGATCTTTTACCCGACTTATGTAGTCGATAATATGCTCGGTTTTGTTTTTCGCGATATTTCCTAATTCACCTCGATACTGATTCAATGACTTTGATGCACCGAAAACGTCTTTTAAGCGGTCGGTGAAGGTTTTTATGTCCGGGAAGGAATCGTCTTCCATTGCGGTTGTTATGCCGCGGAAATCCGGTTAGCTACTCCGGGTTACGCGATAATGTTTTTGGGGATGATCCAGTAAACGGTTAGAACCCAAGTGAATTATTAACACAGTTTTATTGAGATATTATTTAACGATATTTTACAGTTTCAACAAGTATAAATTATTATCAATAATTTATTAACAAGAGATTATTTAATTAATTATCTTAATTAAATAATGATTATTCTTTTTATGGTTAAAATGTTCAAGTCTTTCAATTTGTCACAATTTATCTCAAATTACCTTTGGTTAGGATTGAATTACCGATGTACACTTTGCACCCTTAAGGTTTCCGATTACCATGGAAACGTTCGTATTCAACCGTGTTGTCAGACTGCCCAGTACCTGCTCTCGATCCTCTATATATATTCCTCGAGAGCAGGTATCAGCTTAATTTTTAGCGCAAGTTTATAATCTACTTAATTTCGGTAAACAAATATCTTTCCAAATCCTCGCTTTTTCGTGAGCGGGATTTGGAGCATATTTTCCTTTTCGCAATTCTCGCCTCGGTGTTCTCGAGTCGGTGCCCCAGTTACCGAGGCGCTCGCGGTTGCCTAACTGCTGCGTCAGCAGTATCGACGCTCGACGCTTGACGTTCGACGCTCGATGTACGCTCGATGCGTAACGCAACCGAATGTGTCTCGCAACCGAAATAATCGGTGCCGAGACTCTTCGAAATAATAATATGTATTTCGGATTACCTATAATAATTATTAACACCTGCCCGGGGCACAACATCCCTCCCCCCTAAAAAGAAAAGAAATCTGATTTCTTTTCGCTCGTCTCCGGCGGGCTTTATTTTTACTATTTCCGTGTGCCCCGTGCCTAATGTTATGAGCAAAGGGAAAAAAGAAAAAAGTTTCTCATAAAATATGCGCAAGACGAAGTTCCACTTTTCACAGGTGGGCGTATGAGTTAGTCGCGCTTCCGGGCTCTTGCGGAATACGGAGGCGGAAGGCCGCCGCTATTCCTTTATGCTGACGCTCAGTAGGTCGACGCGTTTGCACTTTTGGGATATATTAACCGTCGTTTCCCCAGTGTTTACACTTATTCGTTCATCGACCGCCAGTTATTTACTTTACGATTCGAATCTACACGATGAGCTCCAGACGCAGCCCGAGCCCACCCGGCAAGGTAATTATTACTATTATGGTTATTTATAATTTTTCCCTTTTTACTCTCTTTCCATTTAACTCTCGTAATTAATTTCGTATATTCCCTGTGGTTGTTCCCCTTTTTCCCGATTATCTAATCCTAAGGAATATTATTTCACCCGATTAATTATTTTTCCCTATATTTTTTTTTTTTTTTTTTTTCAGAGAGTGCGTGTCACCCTCCCTGGTGACTTGGTCTACACGCTGGTGGTCCGTCCCAGTTCCTCTGGCCGGTCCAGTCCCGATGTGGAGGTCATCGGATCCGAAGTGAACTCGACCGTGGCCGAGCCTGTGGCGCTGGGGTCCCGGAGGAGGCAACCTGCCTCCCGGAGGGTTCACTCCGCTCGATCCGTGGAAATTTCGGCAGCCGCGATGGAGTTCAGCGGTGCCCACGGTCGGATGCCCAGGCCCGGGGAGGCTCTTCTCCCCAGGAGTCGTCTCGCCCCCTTGCCTCGGGGGGCTCCTCGTGTGATGCCGCGTCCAGCCGGGGCCTCGGACTCGGAATCCTCGAACGAGGAAGAAGCAGAAGAGGAAGACCCTGCTTCCCGTCGCCGCCGTGCCGCCGCAGGCGTCATGAACTGGCGTTTCGCGGAGTGGAACTGACTCTCCTAGTTCCGACGTGTACGATATTCTTTTTTCCTTTGTATATTTATTTTGTCGAAAAAATAAATAAATGAATTTTTTTCCTCCTTCGAAAAATTCGTTTTGAATAAATTTTGGGTTTTTGTGAACAAATGGATTTTTGTTTTTCCTGACTTTCCTCATTCCCGAATTATGCGCCGACCCGGGTTGCCACCCGGGGAATTATATGCGGCTCCTGTACGGGAGTTTTTCCGGCCCTTCTTTGTAGGGCGCGGTGTATCGCATAGCCGACGATGGCCAGCAGGGCAAGCGTGCCCACTGCATAGGACCCGACGGTATGGTATAGTTGCGTGCGAGTCGACGGGCTAGCCGGCTCCGTCGACTTTAATTCTGTTTTGATTTTTCGTATTCGTACGCTGAGATTTTGTAACTCGTGCGGGCTGTTCACCGCACGCTCGAGTTTCGTAGTCATTATCCTCGTCATTAGTTGAGGCATTTCTTCCTCCTCGGCTGGTAGCAGGGTAAGGTTGTAGGCTGGCACGTAGCCTGCTCCGGCGATTTGCTGACTCCAGCGTTTCACCGTTTCCAATTTGAAGTTGACCGCGGTGACGACACACCGTTCGTGGACGGTCAATAACCCTGTGCCGTCGAGACGCTCCTGCCTCGTCGGCTTACCATGACAGCCGATGCTCACCGTTTCTCCACGCGGTGCTACATACAGCCACTGTCCGGGTTGCCTCATACCCATTACGAGTGTGTGCGTAAGCCTCACTATTTTCTTCGGGCAATGCTGACCCTGACCTACCGCTCCTTCGGTGTAAAGTCGTACGCCGCAGGGGGCATCCATGTTGATGGTCAGGGTAGGGTACCGCGGTGGACAATAGTACTCGTCCCTATCCTTTTTACAGCTTTCCAGGTCGGCTGTCGTTACTCGGAGATAGTGTCTATTTTCCCGGTCTACCACCACGAGGTCCTCGGCGGCTTCCACGTAGTAATAAGTGTCGTTTTTTCCCCTTCTCGGGAGAGGATACGCGTAGTTCACATTGTAGACCGAGGGTCCGACCAGCGGAATTTCCAGCATTAGGGTTATCATGCCTCCCTTTCGGTACGCTCGTGGCGTTGCCAGTCGTAAGATGGCCGCCGCATTTTCCCGCGTGGCTGGCCGTGGGAACCCATATCCCACGGGTAGGTGCGGTAGGGCTTCCGTAAGGTACCCCGTCAGTGCAGCCGGCGTGACTGTTGACGCACTTATGGTTCCGGAGGCCACACTGGCGAAGAGTTCGGCCATCTTTTCTACCTCCCGCAGATAAGTCTCCACAGAGGCCTCTATGAGTGCGAGACTCTCGTCGAAATGCTGTCGTTCGCTCAATACCTGGGTACGATTCTGGAAATATCCGTTCACCGTGCGTACCATGGTGTACAATCTTTGTAGATTCCTCTGCGAGGCTCGTGACGTTCTGTTGAACATTTCCAGCGTCGTTTCCACGACCTGCAGTTGCTCCTTCACGGCCTTCTTCAGGGTCCCTTGGGTGCCCTGGATGGCGGCAATCTCTGCCTCTATCCGTTCCCCATCCGCTGCGTCCAGATTGCCGGTGATGGCTTTTACTACCGTGCCTAGGCAGTCGATCAATCCCCGTCGCTTCCGGTTCGGTTCCACGCCGACGAGGTCCTGCACGACTCCTACATTCTCCTCGATTTTTTCGGACAGTCGGACAAGATGCTCCAGCATCTCTGCGCAATGTCCGTCCGGGCTACCGTACCTCTCACATTTTATTCGGACCTCTCCCAGTTGGAAATTAATTTGGTGTTCCATATATGCTAAATTCGATAGGTCCATCCGAATTGCTATGGTCCAGACGTTGGTGTGGAGATGCAGTAGTCCGACCTTCTCAAAATACAACCCGGGTGCATCCCTGAAGGGCTGTATTTCGTACGGGCCATCTGAAGCGATGGCTATGGCCGGTAGACCGGCCTGTAGACCCACCAGCATCAATCTGTAATTTTCTCATTTTTATTTTATGCCTTGAATTTCCCTTGAGTGAAGCCTTGTCGAAGCCGATGTCTCCCTATGGGTCTAACTGAAGTTAGACCCGCGGTTAGACCCTCATTTACCCCCGTCTTTTTATTTTTTCTTTGTTTTTAATCCTCCACGTAATTTCGTAGACGGTCTACGTGCACCTTGACCACCCGACGCCCCTGGCGAAGGGTGTAGTTGCACGGAGGGTGTTCCTCCACGATGGGGTAAGGTCCTATCCACTTCGGGGTTAATTTTGCTGACCGTCCCCGGCGTACCGTCTCGTCGTGCAGCAAAACTCGGTCTCCGACCTTGAACTTCCTTTCGCGGGTTTTCCGATCATAGTAGACCTTGGCCCGTTCCTTGGCGACCTTCAGATTATCGTGAGCTGTAGACCAGGCCGCACGTAAGCGTTCCCGCAGTTCCTGAGCGTAATCGTCGTACGAGTAAGTGGGCCTGGGCGCCCTTTGAAGGGCTGTAGGTAACTCTGCGTTCTCTCCGTAGACCAGCTGATGTGGTGTGTATCCAGTTGCCGTATGGGGTGTCGTGTTGTAGGTAAACATGGCGTAAGGCAACCATTCATCCCAGTTTCCCTGGTCCTCGTCTATATAACCCTTAAGGTACTCTGCGAGGGTCCTGTGCGAGCGTTCCAACGCTCCGTTCGACTCGGGGTGGTACGCCGTTGTCTGTATTTTCTCTATGCGCAATAGCTGACATACCCCCTTAAAGATGGCACTAAGGAAATTCGTGCCTTGGTCGGTAAGGACGGTCTCTGGAGCTCCGTACCGACATACGATTTCTTTGGCGAATGCCTTCGCCACTTCGTTGGCCTGTTGCGTTTCCAGCGGTATGGCCACGCTGTATTTCGTGAGTAAATCCTGAAACGTCAGGATGTACTTATTCCTTCGCTCAGTCTCGGGTAACGGCCCTACGATGTCCATCGCACATTTTTGGAAGGCCCTGGTTGGTGTATCTGTGATTACCAACGGTGCCTTCGCTACTGGCCGTATCTTATTTCGTTGGCACTTGTCACATCGTGCCACGTATTTTTCTACATCCTTCGCCATGCTGGGCCAGGTGTACCTTAATTTTATACGGGCCAGCATGCAAGCCACCCCCTGGTGCCCCCCCAGGGGTGCGTCATGGTGTTCGTGGAGAATCTTGGCTTTTTCTTCCTCGCTTATATGTTCTCCGTCTGAGCGAACTCGCTCGTTCTCCTTCCTGCGGCGAGCGTCGGGCTGACCATCCGCGGGACTGTTCCCCTGGCTGGCCGCTGCCTCGCCTGTCGCGCGGGTTGCGGCTGCTTGGCGCCTCCGCGGTCGAGGTTGCGCGCTGCCTTCCTTACCGTCGCTGCTCGGCTCGCTCGACTCTTCCCTTGTTTGTGCGCGTGTTGCCACACATATACGACTCAACGCGTCGGCGTTGGTGTTCTGTTTCCCGGCTTTATATTGCACATCGAACTCGTGCTCTGATAATTTTATTTTCCACCGCATGAGTCTCGATCCGGGATCCTTAACCCTGAACAACCACGTTAAGGGCTTGTGATCGGTTACCACTGTGAACCGAGTTCCATAAACATAAGGGCGGAATTGTGCAATTCCCCATACGATGGCGAGCAGCTCTTTCTCTGTTGTTGTGTAATTTTGCTCCGCCTTGTTTAAGGTCCGACTAGCGTAGCAAATGGGCAAGTCCTCCCCTATCAGCCCTTGGGACAATATGGCCCCTATGGCCCTATCCGATGCGTCCGTGGTGACGATGAAGGGCTTCTCGAAGTCCGGATACTGTAGTACCGGTGCAGTGGTCAGCGCCCTTTTTAGGTCCTCCACAGCGTGCTCATGCTTCGCCGTCCATACGAATTTACTGTCCTTCTTGGTGAGCTCCGTCAAGGGTTTGGCGATTTTTGAAAAATCCTGGATAAACTTACGGTAATATCCGGCGAGCCCTAGGAAGGACTGCACTCCCTTAACATCCTTCGGGGTTGGGAACTCCCGGACGGAGGTTACAAGTGACGGATCGGGTCGAATTCCCTCACTGGAGATCACGTGCCCGAGGTATCGCGTTTCCAAACGCAAGAATCGGCATTTTCCCGGTTGAAGGGCCAGTTTCGCTTCCCTTAGGCGATGGAATACCTCTCGGAGCCGATTATTATGTTCTGCCAGGGTTGCTCCGAAAATTACGATGTCATCTAGGTACACGTAGCATTTCAGCCCTTCGAGCCCTGCCAGTACTGTGCTCATTAGGCGTTGGAACGTCGGCGGGGCGTTTTTTAGGCCGAAGGGCATACGGGTATACTCGAAGTGCCCCTGCGGTGTTGAGAATGCTGTCTTCTCTTTGTCCTTTTCCGCCATCGGAATCTGGTGAAAACCGGAGGCGAGATCGAGTGTCGTAAAGTAGTGTGCTCGTCCCAGCTGATCCAATATTTCCGTTATATGCGGCAGCGGGTACGAGTCTCCGATGGTGACCTCGTTTAGTTTGCGAAAGTCCACCACAACTCGCATTTTTATCTTTCCTGTTGCATCAGGTTTTTTCGCTACCACGAGTAACGGAGCGTTCCATTGACTCCGACTTGGCTGTATGATGCCCTCCTCGAGCATGCCCTTGGTCTGTTCCCGCACCTCCCTTTTATGTGCTTCCGGCAACCGATAAGGATGTACCTTGATAGGCTGCACACCCTTCAGGATTGGGATGCTGTGTTCTACCATGTTGATGCAGGGCAGCCGATCTCCCTCAAGGTGGAATATATCCGCATATTCCCCGCAGATTTCCAATAAAGAATTTTTTTCCTCTTTGTTGAGGTGAGTAACCTCGATTGCCTGACGCAACTTCTCAAGTCGCGTGCCGCTCGTTCCCGTTGCCGTGTTTACCCCGCACGTCGCAACGGCGAGCTCGCCGTGCAGCTCGTCTGCTGACGCTAGCGGCTCGAGTTTCACCGTCGGTCGTTCGACGTACACATACTCAGGTGTTGTGTTTACAAAACTCACCGCACAGCTGTTGCCTTGGGGCGAGGTCACACAGGCTCCGAGTATCACTCCCTCGGTGACGTCACATTTCTCGATGAGCCCTTCGTCGGTACTTAATGTTGACACATAGGCGATATTTTCGCTGCGCGGCGGCAAAGCGATCCGTAGGCTTCCATCCACCAACGGCATGCAGTGCCCCTTAATTTTTATAACCTTCCCCTGAAGGATGTCCACCCCTTTTTCCTTAATGAAATCCATCCCTAGGATTCCATGGGTCTGCACGTGAAGATTCTGTGGTATCACATGAAACCAATGCTTCACGGACCCTAAGGGTGTCTGTAGTTCCACGAGGGCGGCGTAGCGCGCGTTTAGGGCTCCTCCCCCCAGCCCCCTTAACGACACCCCCGACCTTGCCGCCGGAGTGTCGGTGGATAGCACATTTTCGTGAATTAAACTCACCGTCGCCCCGGTGTCCGCCTTAAGCGTCAATATTCCCTGTCGGCTGGATGGGGACTTAATATGGAAGTCGCTAGCCGAAGCGTGGGGCCCTGGAGCATCCTCTTCTAAGGGCTGTACCTCCTCTGTGGGTTGCTCCACATCCCCTTGGATGGAGCCGTTGTCCTCCTCGTTCACTGCCCTGAGCTCCCTGAAGTGGCGGTCTAAGTGGCGGAATATCCGCGCCATTCGGGTTTGTAGACCCCGGTGCCCTATTCCCGCCAGTCGGGTTAGGCTCTCTGTGCTGCGTGCCTTGCATCTGTGCCCGCAAACGGTCGATTTCTCCGTCCACCATTGCCGGGGTGACCTGATCATTGCGTTCGAACATCCGGACGTTTACATCCTCCCATCCGGTCCCCCTCTGGAGGTTCACCCCGAACATCGGGTTGGGTGATTCCTGTCGCCCCGGTTGACCATCCCCTCGTGGGCTGTCGCCCAGGGCCTGCCGTGTTCGATTTGTAATTTCCGATAGGGCATTCTGCACCCCTTCCACGACCTGAAGGGCCTCTTCCCCTGTACCGGGGGTGGTACCCTGCCGTCCTGACCGCGCTGCGCTGTGGATGCTCATTTTTCTTCCTTTATTCTTTGCTTCGATTTTTTGTTCGATAATTCTATCGCTTGGTAGCGTCCTACCGGCTTCGACAGTGCTCTGATTTTTTTTCCAAAATTTAACGAGTAATGTGGGGTCACTTACAATGCGTGCCACATTACGGGATGCCCTCTAGTCCGTACGTAGAACCCTTGGGGTTCCAGGCTCCCTTCTGACCTTGATTCAACGTCCCACTTGTTGGCGACGCCCTTCGGGTATCCTGCAGCGATCCTCGAAGGCTTCGGTTGATACCTTCCGTTACTTCTCCTGAGTACGGGATGTCCACGTCGATCCTTTGATCGCCCTATGGTCCGCCTGAGCTCTAGTCGACCCTTAGCTCGCGGAATTCACACACGTTCCGCACCTCGCGGAGCTTCACAATTTCGGTAATTTTTAGCGGTTTAAAATTCACTCTGGATATCCCACCGCTGCCACCAATGTTATGCCGCGGAAATCCGGTTAGCTACTCCGGGTTACGCGATAATGTTTTTGGGGATGATCCAGTAAAGGGTTAGAACCCAAGTGAATTATTAACACAGTTTTATTGAGATATTATTTAACGATATTTTACAGTTTCAACAAGTATAAATTATTATCAATAATTTATTAACAAGAGATTATTTAATTAATTATCTTAATTAAATAATGATTATTCTTTTTATGGTTAAAATGTTCAAGTCTTTCAATTTGTCACAATTTATCTCAAATTACCTTTGGTTAGGATTGAATTACCGATGTACACTTTGCACCCTTAAGGTTTCCGATTACCATGGAAACGTTCGTATTCAACCGTGTTGTCAGACTGCCCAGTACCTGCTCTCGATCCTCTATATATATTCCTCGAGAGCAGGTATCAGCTTAATTTTTAGCGCAAGTTTATAATCTACTTAATTTCGGTAAACAAATATCTTTCCAAATCCTCGCTTTTTCGTGAGCGGGATTTGGAGCATATTTTCCTTTTCGCAATTCTCGCCTCGGTGTTCTCGAGTCGGTGCCCCAGTTACCGAGGCGCTCGCGGTTGCCTAACTGCTGCGTCAGCAGTATCGACGCTCGACGCTTGACGTTCGACGCTCGATGTACGCTCGATGCGTAACGCAACCGAATGTGTCTCGCAACCGAAATAATCGGTGCCGAGACTCTTCGAAATAATAATATGTATTTCGGATTACCTATAATAATTATTAACACCTGCCCGGGGCACAACACGGTGTAGGCACGGCCTTTTAGTTTATTACGGAGAAGCCGTGTTAGCGTTATTTCGAGGTTCGCGGGGAACATATCTTTCGCTCGTTTGCACGCCCGAACGAATTTTAAAACCGATATGTTTTCTCCGTTGAACGTGGGGATTCCCTCGAGGATATCCTTAAAGGAAAGTCGCAGAAGATTTGGATCGCTATTACCCGTATTTTGTGAATTATTTGGTGTGGCTCGCCCCGTCGCCGGGTGGGCCGCCATTACGCGAGTATTGAGTTGCGTCATATCGTGTTTTATAGTGTCGAGCTGTAATACCAAATTTGTGAGAACACTTTGAAATCTCGGATTTATCGCAGGTTTCTGTAGGACGAAAATCCTACAGAAAACTGTAGGATTTTCGTCAGGCTGACGCTGATTTATAATATTTTGAGCTTGTAGATCTAGCTCGCGAGAGGCCAGATCTGCCTCCATTTCTTGGAGTCTCTCTTTTTCTGCGGTTAATTGATCGTGCAAATTGCGAAGTTCCTCTTCGGTGAGAGGCATTTTGAAAATGATATTTTACGTATTAATTTTCTGTAAAGAAAGTAGCAAATTTAAGCTAACGTGAAAATAAATGATTCGATTTTTTTTTTTTTTTTTTTTTTTTAAATATTTTGTACGGTTGTAGTAAAATAAATTTTTTGATTCGATTTTGCAAATTTTTGCTCTCTATTTTACGTGATTTTACACTAATTTTAAGCTAATTTTGAACTGTTTTGCTATGGCAACGATTTTACATTGATTTTGACACTTTTTACAATGATTTTGCACTGATTTTGTAATTATTTGCAATAATTTTGCAATGATTTTATAATGATTTGCAACGATTCTGTAATGATTTTACACTATATCCAGCGACATCCCACCGCTGTCACCAGAAAATATAACCTGTTACGTCGCGATTTTTATTTGTTTGATTATTTGATGATTTTCCCTTTTTATTTTTCGGAAAAATCCCGGATCAACGTGTGAGCGATTCGTAGCGGATTATATGAGATGCTCCAAGGTTTAAACCGGAATGCGCCGGTCAGGGATCGGAGCTACACTGGATGAGTGTGATTTTTATATATTTTTGGATTTTAATTTTGTAATAATACGTACCTTATTTCCTTTTGATTTGTGGCAGGTGATGAGCTTTTGGACGTAGCGGGTTAAAGATGCTAGATGCCAATGACCAATTCTGGAGAAGATGCCGCAGACCGCCTGTCCTGGCAGAGCACCGTCGAGGCGTCAGAAATGTTGCCGTCCTCCGCGATCTGTTCGTCGACTGGTCGGTCCTCGGTGCTAGCTTCCTCGTTGGCTTTTTCGACGGATGGTTTTTCGCGTTCTATGTAGACGCGGTGATTTCTCAATATACCGTAGGATACGATGGTTGGTAAGTTTCTCCGTTTGGAGATAACTTCAGGATTACTGTTCGATTTTACTGCGGTCACCGAGTGGCCGGTGATGATTTTAGAATTGGAAGTTCTGGATTCCAGAGAAGACCGAACTGAATAGAGGTTTGGTAGAACGTTTGTTCGTGTTTTACGCGAGCCAAGTTTCCGCGGAACATGTGTACGACCCATTATGAATTTCACGATTGAAGATTAGTTCACACACAGAATCTCCCATAATGGTTGAAGTCGGGAGGTTCCAGTAAAAGGAGTTGCGTTTTATATATTAACTTAACTAATATTGGATCAAATTTCTATCGAACTCGGTTGAGTTTCGATTTATATATAATCCAATTTTGGGTTAATCCTAGTTTTGTTTCCTTAATTTCGCTCTGAATCTGATTTTTATCAGTATCAGCTCGGGTCGTGACTGGTATTATCAAATTCAATTTGTTCCGGATCGATCTATGGAGTTCCAGGAATATTATGCTAGCTCTGAAAGTAGACAGCAGTACCTATAGGCCAAGATGGCCGCCGTCGGGCGGGCAGTGGTGGGGGTCAGTTTTCGTCAGTACCTATAGGCCAAGATGGCCGCCGGTGGTGGGGGTGCTGCCGGGCCGCCAGGCCCGGCTGTTCGGCGCGAGGGTGGTTATCTCCCCCTCCCCCCTCCCCCGCATCTCGGTAGGGTGGTAGAGGGTGGTCAGGGTGAGCCGCTAGCGGAGCTGTTGTGTTGTCGGGTGGGAGAGAGAGAGAGAGAAAGTGTGGTGGAGAGGGAGTGAGAGTGAAAGTGAAGCGGCGGTGGTGGGGGAAGAGCTGCGTGGAGCGTGCGGGACAGCTGGTGACGGTGTATCGTCGAGTCGCGCCATCTTGGATTTTCCAAGAGCTGGCTAGCGTCGGGCCCAGCGTACCCCTCTCTCTCGCTCTCTCTTTCTCATGCGCGTAGGGTTTCTCCCGAGGGTAGCTCGATGCTTTGCGTAAGCTAGCTTGGCCGAGCGGTCTAAGGCGTTGAATTCAAGCGACGTTTTCCTTGAAAGTGCGAGTTCGATTCCCGTACGGAAAAATGTTTTTATTTTTATTTTTTTTCAGCTTATTCAGAAAATATATGAAAGAAAGGTGGGAAGGTAAGTAAAAATAGTTTAGTTATATATTTTTATAAAATTTTCATTTTTATTCTTAAATCTACTTGTACAGTTTTAATGTATACAAATTTAAAAATGATTTAATCTAGCGCAGCAATGTTGAACAAATTTTTTAACATAGCCTCCACCCATTAACGAGTTCCCAGAGTGTTTATTAATGTTTTTCATCGCCGTCGGCTGCTTACTCATTATACGTTTATAAAATCTCGCGGCAATTCGATCGTTTTGTTTGAGATCGGCGGTGAAAAGATTCCGGAATTGTAGTAGAGATCCCCCGCCACACATATGATAAAGGAACATAATACAAAACTGGCCACACACATTTGAAGAGAGGCTTTGAAGCTGCTTGGTATTCCATCGATAGAGTGTGCAGTTCTTACGTAGACGGTGGATATGGCTTGGTATAAGCGGCGGAATGCCGTAGCTGTCGAAGTACGATCCACGTCCTCGGCCATCGATGTAGATTGCGACCCAGTGTGTTCCAGGACGCGTGTGGTCATCAGTGTTCACAATAAGGGCTGTCGGTCTCGTTAAGAGAGCTGGAATCTGATCTGCAGCATGAACACTTCGCGAGACTTTAGAGTGTAAGCCCTGCAATGCCTGGCCAATCTGGATCGTATTCATCACTTGTTACGACTGGAGAGTAACAGTCGCGTGGCTTCTTCAGATTCACAGGTTCAGGCGAGAAGTCAAACTGCTGTATCCGCGTGGCTGTAGGAGGTATGTCGCGAAGAATCCACTCCTTTAATTTTACAGCGTTGTTTAAGGCACAAGACAGCTCCGGTCTGTTTAAGAGCCCGTGATGCAGACACACTTGCGCCGAGGAAGGTAGATCGTTGAATGATGGACAATCCGTTTCCTCAAGGTTTTTTATTTCACGTGCCGTAACATTTTGCAGATATTTTGCCTTCTCATGCCCACGAGTGTAAATCGTTCCAGCAGCTCGTGTGATCTGTCGGAGATTTGCGTGTAGTGCTCTGAGTCCTACATCTCCTTCGAACCACTCTAGGCCGTGATGATGGCGAGTCGTGCAATTATTCTTCGCGCGCACTGATCTCGGGAGATCCGTGAAAACGTATGCTGGAGCGGTGATCCAATGCCCGAAATACTCTTTATCAAGAGTGGCGACAGCTACTTCTTTAGCAATGAAGCAGTCATCCTTGTCGTAAAACCCTTGAATATCGATGACCTAGTCCATTTTTGTGAAAAATGTTATGGTCCAGTAAGTACAACCGCTACTGTCGAAGGATCTCTATGTTCTACCGATGAGCGGTGCAGATTCATCGGCGAGATGTTGGCGATGGAGGGGATGAGCGAGGGTGTGACTTTTTTTTTTGGTCCTGTAATGGCCCAACCCCTTGAGACGCCTGCTTACAAATAGTTGAGAAGAAAAGTGACGTAAACAGTCCCTTCGATCACCCCCCCCCCCCCCCACTATTTTACTACACCTTGCACGAGTCCTGCTAGGTGGCGTAACGCAGTGGAAGTTCAGTTACAAAATAATTCTCCTACGGTATACATCTAAAAATGGTCCATCCAAGAGTAAAATCTGTGGTGTTTACGAGGTGTAACCACGCATCTCAACAGAGAGGAGCGCGTGCGGAAGAACGGTCTAAGCACGGCGGGGTACAACACCCGAGGACGAAATCGACACCCCGACGGAACAACCGGAATCAGTATCCGAAACAGCCTCCAAAAATATGGTTTATTCGGAGACGCCAGTATTTCGCTCGTGAAAGGCGGAGGCAACTGCGGGCATCGGTGAGTAACACTTAGCTTAATAATTAAAGCTTGGAGTCGTAAAAAAGAAAAAACTGATTCATTAAATATGTATATACATTCGTTTTGTTACAGCAAGCCTGTGAATGTATCCATGAGGACAATCCACGGCGCAGCGAAAAGATCGACACTGAAAAACGAAAAAGGCCAGAAGAAGCAGAGGAGACGAAGAAGAAGAAAAAAGGAGAAGAGTCGAAAGCGACGGGAGGATTTAATATTGTTAAAAATGATGATGATGATGATGAAATGCGGGAGTTGGTGGAGGTTTTCGAGAGATTAAAAATCGAATAAAAACATAAATCCGCTTAATTCTGGGTTAACATATTATTTATTTATAAAACCTTACAACCTTATAATATAATAATATTTACTAATCTTAGATAATTATTGAAGCACTCAGGCTTACCCCGAAAAGTCTACCATGACTTGTCGGGACGCGTCGATCTCGACGACATTATCGAATTCCGAGTACACAATACAATTTACAGTACTCGTTAAAGCAGTCTTGAAACGTATTTCTACACGCACGCTACCGTGTCGAACAAGATTCCAGTGGCCGGCTCGCCCAGCAGAAAGATCGGGCGTTAAATCGAAGCAGTATAGACAGTTACCAAACGGATACGCATCTTTTGTTACACCACAACTATCGTCATCCCAAAGTATTCCCGTACCAGAAACTAGAGTATGATACGACTCGGTGTAAAGGCCTTCATCATAATCAGGTTGCAGAGGTTTACTAGGTACCTGTACACCGTCTACGTAGAGGGATAAGAAATTTAATGAGTAGTGGTGAAAATTAAACGGATTCATAGTTCTATCTCCATTGAAGGCTCGATTATCGACCAAGCCCAGCACGATTCGTCTCGGAAGCTGACCAAGTACAACATTATCAAGTGTTTCGCCATGAACACCTGCATGAATAGTAAATGGTTTCACTTCAACTCGAGTAAACGGATATTTAGCCGTTCCTCTACTCAAAGCCTTAGCATGGGCTAGCAAAACACCAGGACTAATTTTAACACGTCGGACAATGAGACTAGCATCGACTATATGCACCGTATAATCCTTCCCAGACGCGTCCATAAGACAAAACGCATCTCTCGACCGTATAAGACGAAGGCGTAGTTCAACACCGTTGAGTAAAAACTTTTCCTGATTGAAGATATCAGAATGTAGATATCCGGTAAGATCTACCGTTTTACCATTCGCCATTATAGCCTGCCTCGCAGCTAAACCTTTGTTCGCTTGCACGGGGACTTGTCTACCCTCAGCCGGCGGAGCCGTCGAAACTGGTTGAGAGTTGAAAAATAACGGTGTATCATCTATCCACATACTGGCACCGAGTTGACAGGCTTTTGTTGAAGCCTTGTAAGTCAGTAGTGATTCAATGTATTGTTGTACCCCGGATAGGGTAGTAGCACCCTATTTGTAATACAACATAAATTAAGTAATATATTAATACGTCATTAATATATTCTTAATTTAATTAATATAATAATGTAGTAATATTAAACATTAACATTAAACATTATTATACGTTCTCGGGCAACAACATAATATTATACTATATTCGTATAATAGTATAATATTATAAAATAGTCGTAATAATACACCGTCGTATATTATAGTATTGTAATAATATACCGTCGTATATTATATTCATAATAATATACCGTCGTATATTATATTCGTAATAATATACCGTCGTATATTGTAGTATTGTAGTATACATTCCAGTTCGGACAGCGGTGTCCGAAAAGTGGAGCAACTCCGGTTGCACAATATCGAGGTATGCAGCGGCACGCGACGAGCGCGCGTCGCTGCAACGAAATCCACCAAAAACCTGAGTCAGCCGTTAAGCAATCACGGGCGACCCGGTAATTAGAGCATCGACTCGAGAATCACCGAGTCACTTATGTCGAAATAAAAACATGCTCCAAATCCCGTTCTCGAAGAAGCGAGGATTTGGAAAGATAATCGTTTACAGAAATAAAGTAAACCATAAACATCTAAACAATATTAAGCTGACGTGCCTGCTCTCTTATTCGTATATAAGGGATCGAGAGCAGACACTCATCAGTCTCTTCGGAACTCCTGATTCTTACGGTTGACTATAGGGATACACCTCGAGCACAGCTCAAACACGATAAGTGGGTCGGGTCATTGTAAACCCCTATCGTGAAAGATTAACGCCGGAGTGTCGTTAATCTAGAAGGTGTATCAGCGTACAGAGTGTATCAGCGGTTGGTAATTCAAAGGACATACGTAAGCATAACTAGAGCTTTAACCAACGAACGAAAGTAACAATGCATAACATATAAACAGCAACATCCAAACGATGGAATAATCAAACATTAATAATCAAACATCGAAAGATAAATTAATGGAGCATTGTTGGATAACATAAGGCAGCTCCGAGAGAGCTGTAACCAAGAAATAAGTCTACGTCGAGTTGAACGTAGTGCGGGCAAAAGAAGGGAACCTCAATCAAAGGTTCCTGATAAGCATTGTTATATAGCAAATATAACAATGCCTTACTAAACAAATTAACTATCTAAATATCCAGTTTCACCGATATAAATTGTTACATAAATATTGTTAATTGAATAAATCTATATTTGTACTTCACTTGGGTTCCAACCCTTTACTGAGCACATCCCCAACCTTCCGAGCTAACGGCTCGCGCACAGACCTCAGATTAGCTACCTGAGTTTCTGCGGCATAACATTGGTGGCAGCGGTGGGATGCTCAGAGTGAAATAAACAATTAAAACACGAATTACCAATCGCGCCAACCTCCGCAGACTGAGGTAAAAGTATAGCTCCACGTGCGAGCGAGAAAAAGAAAGTTCCGCGAACCAGGGTCGACAAGTGTTCAGGCGGACCACGGGTGCGATCATCGGAGCACCGTGGATCACGTTATCCAGACGAGATAACGGAAAGATAGTCAACCGAAGTCTTCGGGGATCGCTGCAGGATCCCGAAGAGCGTCGCCAGATATTGGGACGTAAAAACAGAATCAGTATCAGGGAGTGCGTAAAACACGTGTAGCACTGTTAGAGCAAGTAGGACGCTACTGCTAAATAACAGGGATATATATATATCGCAAAAATAGAAAAAGTGAATACAGCATACACCGGAGTTGTCGACCACAGCGGGACAACGTGGGACAACTGCTGGGAAAGGGGGCGAAGCGCTGCAGGTCGCAGCCAGCCTCACGCAAGACGTGTCCAGACCGACTGAACGGACACACGGGGTAGTGGACATAGAGCCACCCCATAAAAGCAACCTAGACCACGGGGATTTCGCGAGACCGCCGTACGAAGAAAGTACGCGGAAAGGATCCACCGTCCGGGTACGGAGTTGTAAACCGGAAAATCAAGTGGTGCAGAAAACGCATCACGACATAACTGACATGCCTCAGGGCTCAAGGCTGGGGTTGGAGACGGGCTCTGGGAAACGTGAGTCGTCTGCTTCCCTACAGCGCCAACTTGTTACGTTGCAGCAGGGTACGGGAGAGAGCGTGAAAGCATACGCTGCCCGGGCCGAAAAAATCGCCGTGCAAATGATAGAGCAACTGTGTGAGGGAATCGGCGCACGGGCCGTCGACTACATAGCCGAAGCCACCTGGAAGTGTGCGCAGATAAATTTTGAGAACGGACTGAGGACGGGAAAATGCCGGTCGTCCGAGCACCGGCGTCCCCCAGCATCGAAGTCAAGGGACCTCGATCCCTCGAGTAAAGTGTGCAATTATTGCAAGAAATCTGGGCATATCTGGAAAGATTGCCAGCAACGTAAGCAAGCCGAGAACAAGAAGAATAAACAAGAAACCCAGCAAGAGGCAGAAGCGAGAAAAATCTCCGCGCAGCGGAAGACCATCGGAGTGTCACACGGGGGTACCATCACGGGGACAGATAAGTCCACCAGGGAGGCCCACGGGGGCACCGTGGGGGAAGAAATTCGAACGGAGCTATACGCTCCGTTAACCGCAGCATGGGAGCATGAGCTGCAGGAATCGGACAGCAAGGATCTTGGATCCACCACGACGGAAAGCACGGAACCGGTAATCACAGAGGATGATACCACTTCACCCCGGGGAGGGTCCTCGGGCAGGGCATCGCCCGTAACAAGGAGTTTGGGCTACGAACAGCCACATCTGGAAGCCTTCGACTAGGCAGAGGAAGTCGAAGCACACTACTCGAAGCACACTACTTCGAAGGTGCCAACCTCCAATTTAGATGAGCGTCTGGCAAAACTGGAGCAAATGATGGAAACAATGCGACTTGGAGGGTCGAACCATCGATCTCGAAAAATCGACAACGCGCCCGGGATGGTCAAATCCATGGTAACACAGAGGCGTGACGGGTCCACCGCTATGGGACATCACCCGGACCCGAATAAAAAACACCATAAGAAATGTCATGTGTGCCGAGAGCCGGGACACCTCGTACGGGAACGCCCACAGGGTTCAATCCCAAATAAAAAACCTGTATCGGCAGATATTATCTGCAATTACTGCAAACGGCCGGGACATGTGTGGAAGGTGTGTAGATTCCGACTCCGGAATTCAGAGCAGCGGTAAATCTCCGCCATAACAACCGGACCGCGAAGGGCAACGACCATGGCAGAACGGGGCTGAGGAAACCAATAGTAGAGAAAACGAGAGCGTCGAGAACGTAAACTCCACGCGTGAGTATAAAGGAGGCAAATCGATGGAAATTTGAAATCGACGGATAACTCGATTTATGGTAAATTGATCGGTACGATACGATCGTCACGTCAAATACAAGTTTGGGTAAAAAAAAAAAAAACAAAATCTTTTTACCCGTGCTGGTTCATCACATGTTTTCGCGTGTTATCTGCTCGACGGATATCGGTCGGGTGGACTGAGTAGCCTGACCGACCTCGTCGAGAGGTTTCATTTCGAAAAAGTGTGAACCGAAGACCCTCGCTCGCTGATCCTGATCAGCGAGGTGGTACCAGTCAGCCAGCTCACGGGGTGAGTCCAACGCCGGACAACGCAGGGAAGACAATGGTCGTCAGGAGACAACACGAAAGGGGCATGGAGACGCCATGGGCCAACAGAACCGTCAAGGCCAAACTCAACGACAAACAGCGTTAGGGCAAACGCTATCGTAAGGCGACTTTTGTTTCAGCACCAAATACCGTACGGGAGAAAGTCCGTAAGCGAAATAATAATTCAAGCGAACATACCGCGTTCGAGGAAAAAATAGTAAAAAGCTAAGTAAATAAACAAAATAACCTCACCCGATCAGGAGGCTCGGTGATAGGAACAAAGTTGCAAACGTCTGACAAAATAATGTCATACAACTCAATAATGTGGACATAACGAAAATTATACAAATCCGGGATCGCGAAATAAAATCGTTTGCCTATTAGTACCAAATTTTGGTGATAAAAATCGTAGCTTTTGCACGTATACGGAATATTGTAGAGCTGCCGGACCAGCTGCTGAATCCCATGGGGAAAACCCTAACCGCGATTAGTCAGACGCGGCCAAAAAGCTCCCGAGCGAACGGCAGGGAAACAATTCGGAATTTTGAAGAAATATTTAAAATCCCAAAAGAAGCTTAATTAAAAAAGGGAAAAAGTTTGTTCGGTAAATATATACAGCAAAATACGAGTCTTTCCGCGAGGAAAAAAATGTAGCATTACGTATTCCGTATACCAAGCTTCAGAACGCATATGGGGAATAGCTATCTACCTCGAACACGAAAACCGGCGCAAGGGTAACGGCCCTTATCAAGGAAATGACGGAATTGAACAACAGTCAATTCACTCGAGGTCGAGATATTTGTACGACTAAAAATGCCTCGGGACATTGCACGTCCCTTGGCACTAAGCGAAGCGGTCAACGTAGGAACGGACGCGCAGAAATTAGAACGAAAATTTATCGGGAAGAATTGACCTAAAAATTACTTCCGACATAAAGGTTGAGGAAATCGGTCACGATCAAAATATCGCCCAATGTCGCATTCGAGTGCGGGGAAAAATTATTTGTCATAGGAAAGGATATCACAAGTGTGACCCCCCTCGAGTCATATCACGGGTAAAAATTTGCGACAATATTAGCGGGTTGGGTGCGACCAGGCTTAAGCATCTAAACGGACAATCATCGGCTCTGTTGGAAAAGTCGAAACAGTCCGAGCCGGAAAACGAAAATAAAATAGGAAATATGCAGCCTGGGCGCGATGTCACACGGCTGGGCAACACACAGCAAAGCCCGGAAT
The DNA here is from genome assembly GCA_917499995.1 of Ichneumon xanthorius. Taxonomy (NCBI): domain Eukaryota; kingdom Metazoa; phylum Arthropoda; class Insecta; order Hymenoptera; family Ichneumonidae; genus Ichneumon; species Ichneumon xanthorius. The sequence goes on along the minus strand of OU824201.1, from coordinate 854,463 downwards.
TTTACTTCCGAGAATCATTGAAAGTGACGTCGAAAAGAAAGTGTTTTCAATGTCCAAAATTAGAGAAAAACGAAAAGTACCGTTGGCATTCGCCCCACGACACTTCAAGCATTCTGTGTACCCTTAGAATATTGGTGTCGGAGAAGTTATCTTGGCCAGGGGGTAATATTTGAAGGGAAAGCTCGAGGGTTATAAGGGAGCATGCGTTGCGGCTCAAAGGGCGGAATAGAGAATGCCTAACTCACGGGTATACGTGTCGATATGTTGAAGCGTTCCTCACCAGAATTTCCTAGAGCAAGGTAGATGAAATTGGGAATCGGTAGCATTTTTAACCTTCCTTGCGATTGCACGTTGACGGAACATTGTAGTCCCATTTATAGAAGAAAACGAAAAAGAACGCATCGTTTAAGCATAATCTCGATGTCAGAAAATTGTTACCGGTATGACAATCTGTATCCACATATATATATATTTATAACGACACAAACGTCACGCAAAAGATAGAGTCAAAGAAAAGGTAAAAAAAAAAGTTGTTTGTGATTATCAGTCGTAACCATCCCTAGGTCGACATATTTTTTCCAAAAGAATACTTTCTAAAAAGAATACAAAATCTACGATGTATCCCCATTACTGATAGAATCATTGGGTTGAATAATCGTGCCGCGGGGCACTTAGAAGTAAAACATGGGGTGAGAAGGGATGGAAGGTAGGAAGGAAAAACAAAATCATAATAACAACGAGAAGCAAAGGATCAATAGGGGGAAAGTTGTAAAATCACAAACGTGGGCAACTGTTTGATAGAGAGGGGAAAAATATGGATAGTTGAAATGGATCATCGTTGCGAACTAATCAGTGCTTAGACGCGTTATTATCAAAAAGAAAAAACTCTTCGAATATTGACGGTAAAATAAATAAGATTGCGGTCGCAGGAAAAAAAAAGAGAAAAGGAAAGGAAAAATTCGTCGACAAGGACCTGGGAGGATTCAGGAATAAAAATTTGGGCGGAAAGTGACAGGGGAAATTTCCGCGTAAATCAGTCAGCATACGATGAGTCGCGGGGTACTCCGATGCATAAAAAGGTGCCGGTAACAGTGCAACCTGCGCGGCAGAAGCTGTGAGCCAGGTCTGCCGGTAGTGCAGCCGTACGGACGCCCGGGCGTAAACGAAACGCGTTCCGCAGCGGGTCTAAACAATATTCTGAGCACCTTTCCGGCAAACTTTGAATACACATAGATGTACTCCAAATCCAGCTGTAATTAAAAGTCTTTAAAATCTAAAACAGTATTTAAAATCTGCGATTGCGCAGATTTATTCCAGCAGTTAATCGGCATACCCAACATAAGGTTGGGAATCGGGTGCTTAGTCCGATGAAAAAAAAAACGAACTCGAGTTGTGAACAATCTATAAATTCAGCGGACTGGTCCATAGGTTTCCGTAAACAGGAAGTTTCAAAATCTCAAGGGAATCTTTGCGGAAAAGTGTAGCAACATGGGTACAGGGGATAGATCTCCAGTCGATCAGAACAAGAATATTAGTGGGAAATCTAAGCAAGTTAAAGAATTTTTATTTTAGGAATATTCTCAACTAAATGACTCAGCATAATCTATTGCAAAAACAAACCTCGAGTCATTGATACGACACCAGACAGGGGCTAGAGCAAACGAAAAGTAAGCCAGATCCCTGAAAGAAATCAACCCGGGAAAAAAAAAACATAATGGGAAATTCGATACCACGTCATACTAAATGTCCAAATAAAGCAGATTTGGGACAACTGGAGCACGAACGTTTTAAAAGGTTTAAAACTGACTTAAATAGCTTCTAATCTGGGAGCAACATAAGAAAAGCTAGGAGAGTGTAGGAAAGCCGACAGGGACTATTTAGAAAATGGAAAAAACCCCGTACTAACGCAAAACCGTAAACTGAATTTATCGTAGATACAAAGTTAACATTCGGTGCAGGTCAGCATCCGAAATTACAGGTTTGCTACGGCCAATAACGAACATATTTCGTGACGCACGAATTCTACGTCATTCGTAACTGCCCTCCCCTACCCCGCTCGATAGACGGGGAAAATTCAAAAATGGGCTCTGGGAAAATTGGAAAATGGGGGAAAAATAGGTACCCTAAAAGGGAAAAAAAAGACATTTGGGAAAAAGGGGAAAATAATTCCTGAAAACCCTGAAGCAGGCAAACCTGCGCTGAGTGCAAAAATGGGACAGCCAGGGCAACGGCTGTACCTATCCCGCAGTGACGAGCTAGAGTGCGTCGGCCGCCAAGAAAAGCCGACGTAGCGAAAAAAAGGAGAGCAAATAATGAAACACACATATGCGTATACCTACGCGGCCCGAGGCCAGTGACCCGAGGTGTACGACGGAAGCAGCGCAAGGACGGTGCGAGTCGCGTGCCCGTCTGTAGCCTGACGCTGACACCAGCCGGAGAGAAGACGTAATCACAAGTGGCGACCAGGTGCACCGATCTACGACTTGAGCACCGGGTCAGCAATTCCTCGGAACGGAATGCCACGGAAAGGCGGAACAGCAGGCAACCCAAATAAAGCGCAACGATGATATCTGGCGCGTCTCGGAAACGCGTCCAGAGCTAACCCGAAGGAGGGGAAGAAACGGGGAAAACCCAGGAAGTCACGGCAATCTAACATTTTATTTGTGCATGAAAATGCGTACGACGTGTGGTTACAAAAATGGAAAAAATATATATATTAATTGACCAGAAAACAAAGGTGACTAGCACCACTCGGCGAGCCTCCAGTCCATCTTGCCCCTCGCGGTGCGTCTCCGCCGGGACGTCGGATCTTCTTCATCCTCATCCTCGGAGTCGGAGGTCCCCGCGGGGCGGATGGTCGGCCTAGAACCCTCGCAGGGCTGAAGGACGGGACGGCAAGGCACGAACACCTCCCCGAACCGCTGGAGGCGAACACGGGCGGCCCGGAGGTTAATCATTGCCGGAGTCCGGACCCGGATTCTCGGGCACGGCGCGGACAGCACCGGATGGACCCTCTCCGGAAGGAAACCTCGTCCAGGGGACCCAACGATCTGCACGTCGGGACTAGGAGAACTAGCGGGCCCAGCAGACCGACCGTGGAGGGGCACCACGGCTGGCTCGATAATCTCGACGTCCGGGCTACTGCGGCCGGACTCCAGTGGGCTCCCCACGGGGCGGTACGGCAGATCGAACCCGCAGGACAGGTGACGTCTCCTCTGGAAAAAAGACAGGAATATAAAATAATGAAACGTAAATAAAACGGAGGAATATCCCTTTTTTACGGGAAAATAATTTCTAGAAAAGGGAGAAATTAATTTTTGAAAAGTAAAGGAGCTTCTGATACACAACTTTCCGAAGAAAACAATCCTTTTACTCCAACGTAAACTTTGGCTTTTTAATATCAAAAAGGAACGAGAAAGGAAAAAAAAAGAATTTTTTTTTTTTGCCTGGGGCAATTACCAAAGGGGAAAATCTTTTTTTTTATATAGTGAATATATTTTAACATTTTAAAGGGGTGACATTTTTCCCACCACAATACAAAAAAAAAAAAAAAAAAATTTGGGAAAAATTGTAAGTAAAAATTAAAGACTTACCTTCGCGGGTGGGCTCGGGCTACGTCCTGAGCTCATTCTCGATGTCCGAAGTAGCGTATGTGATGGCCGGAAACAAATATTTAAAAACCACCAGGGAAACGGCGGTTAATATAGCCCAAAAAGTGCGAACGCGACGAGCCACCGGGCATCGAACCCGGCCATCCGCAGAAAGCCAAAGCGGCGGAGGCCTTCCGCCTCCGTGTTCCGCAACAGGGAAGAATATTACACTCCCCCGTTCGGGCGAGTTAGAGAAATTCCGGGGGAAAACAATTTTTATACATATAGAGGTCCCATGGTTAAATGACCCCCGGGTAACACGAAACCCGGGGTACACGGAAATCATAAAAATCAAGCCCGCCAGAGACGAGCGAAAAGAAACGAAGTTTCTTTTCTTTTTAGGGGGGAGGGATGTTGTACCCCGGATAGGGTAGTAGCACCCTATTTGTAATACAACATAAATTAAGTAATATATTAATACGTCATTAATCCCATGGTTAAATGACCCCCGGGTAACACGAAACCCGGGGTACACGGAAATCATAAAAATCAAGCCCGCCAGAGACGAGCGAAAAGAAACGAAGTTTCTTTTCTTTTTAGGGGGGAGGGATGTTGTACCCCGGATAGGGTAGTAGCACCCTATTTGTAATACAACATAAATTAAGTAATATATTAATACGTCATTAATATATTCTTAATTTAATTAATATAATAATGTAGTAATATTAAACATTAACATTAAACATTATTATACGTTCTCGGGCAACAACATAATATTATACTATATTCGTATAATAGTATAATATTATAAAATAGTCGTAATAATACACCGTCGTATATTATAGTATTGTAATAATATACCGTCGTATATTATATTCATAATAATATACCGTCGTATATTATATTCGTAATAATATACCGTCGTATATTGTAGTATTGTAGTATACATTCCAGTTCGGACAGCGGTGTCCGAAAAGTGGAGCAACTCCGGTTGCACAATATCGAGGTATGCAGCGGCACGCGACGAGCGCGCGTCGCTGCAACGAAATCCACCAAAAACCTGAGTCAGCCGTTAAGCAATCACGGGCGACCCGGTAATTAGAGCATCGACTCGAGAATCACCGAGTCACTTATGTCGAAATAAAAACATGCTCCAAATCCCGTTCTCGAAGAAGCGAGGATTTGGAAAGATAATCGTTTACAGAAATAAAGTAAACCATAAACATCTAAACAATATTAAGCTGACGTGCCTGCTCTCTTATTCGTATATAAGGGATCGAGAGCAGACACTCATCAGTCTCTTCGGAACTCCTGATTCTTACGGTTGACTATAGGGATACACCTCGAGCACAGCTCAAACACGATAAGTGGGTCGGGTCATTGTAAACCCCTATCGTGAAAGATTAACGCCGGAGTGTCGTTAATCTAGAAGGTGTATCAGCGTACAGAGTGTATCAGCGGTTGGTAATTCAAAGGACATACGTAAGCATAACTAGAGCTTTAACCAACGAACGAAAGTAACAATGCATAACATATAAACAGCAACATCCAAACGATGGAATAATCAAACATTAATAATCAAACATCGAAAGATAAATTAATGGAGCATTGTTGGATAACATAAGGCAGCTCCGAGAGAGCTGTAACCAAGAAATAAGTCTACGTCGAGTTGAACGTAGTGCGGGCAAAAGAAGGGAACCTCAATCAAAGGTTCCTGATAAGCATTGTTATATAGCAAATATAACAATGCCTTACTAAACAAATTAACTATCTAAATATCCAGTTTCACCGATATAAATTGTTACATAAATATTGTTAATTGAATAAATCTATATTTGTACTTCACTTGGGTTCCAACCCTTTACTGAGCACATCCCCAACCTTCCGAGCTAACGGCTCGCGCACAGACCTCAGATTAGCTACCTGAGTTTCTGCGGCATAACAGTATGCTCGGTACGCATAGGCATTATTCGAGGGTGATACAAGTTTCTGGTTGAATGATACATCTAGTTGATTGAATAATGAATGCAGTAGATTGTTAACAGGTGCTACTTTATCATGAGCGTCAACGGCGCCGTTCCTGGGTTGTAACTTAATACGTAAGTTTAGCATTGTATGGGCTAGATCAATGTATTCATCACCATGACCGGGGACAACAAGCTCAATGGGAGCCTCATCTGTCAGTGAAGAAATGGTCTTATAATGAATTACTTGAGAACCTTCTATACTTGTCTGCGTTGGTGGGAGAGTGAATAAATCCAGCTCTGATTTCAAGCACTCGCAAGAGTGCGCGTGTAAGACATTTTATTTAGTTAATTAGCCAAATATATCTGCAACGGTGCGTTTTTTGCGCTTAACAATTTTTGTTTTTTTAGTTTTTCTGGTAGGTTTTTTCTTAGGCTCAAGATTTATTTGACACACATAAAAAAATTTATTAAAAAATAAAAAAATGTAAAAATTTAAAAAAAAATGTAAAAATTAAAAAAATTTAAAAATTAAAAAATTAAAAAAAATTTAAAATTAAAAAATTAAAAAAAATTTAAAATTAAAAAAATTGAAAAATTAAAAAATTTTTAAATTAATCTCCTTAGAAGGAGTCAGTGCGGTAACCCGAGTCTCCGATATAATTTTCCATAATAAAATCCTCGGCGTTGTTTCCGAAGAGTCTTAGCGAAAGATCGATGTCTGAAACAAACACACAATATATTCTTAATTATTTAAAGCACAGGTTGCTAGGATAGGGAAAAATAATGAAGGAGTTCGAGTAAGAAGAAAGTGATTTGCCAAAAAGAAAACCTATTTATTTATTGGTTCAGTCCATTTTTTTTTTTTTTTAGAAATACTTAATTTTCTATATCTACATTAAATGTTTATCTATAAGCTTCATTAATGGGGCCTAGCCACAACTCTGGATACAACTCGTACATCCAGCCGGCGCCTAAAATTAAACGAGGATTTTTTTTATTTATTTACAATATTCCTATTCCTATTATTTACAAATCTTAACCTATGTACCCATACGGTAGCGAATCGTGTTCGCCCCATCGGCGTCTCTTTACAAGAATGGGTTTACAAGTTTTCGATTCTTGTCGCGTATAATCCTGGTGAAAAGCGTTTCGGCGGATGGTACTGAAGTTTACGGTGATAGCTGTGCCGGACTCTTTTATCAGGTTACAAATCGATTCAAAGTTAATCTCTTTGCTGGTCCTGTAATTGAGTCCGATTCCTTTCACTTTACATGTTGCAAGCTCTGTACCGTCAGGCTTCTGCACAACATAACCGTAAAATTTGGGGCCACCCGACACGAAACGCTTAATAAAGCTACCGACCCCGTACCCCGTCAACTCGTCGGTCATGTCTCCGAGAAAATTGCCGAGCGGCGGGTCGTACTCTCCTGCGTTACCCGTACTTACATATATACACGAGTCGGTGTCATAATAAAGTACACGCTTATCTAGTTGTTCGAGATACGAATACAATTTCAGTCTGGCTTGTGCGGTGGTGTAAGCGGCGATGACAACGTTTACATGGGGGTTGACTTCGATACTTTCAGCAATTTTTTCCCATGACACGTACATAACCTCATCATTCACATGAATAATCTTGTAAACGACGCAACTACGGTCCGACAAAAGCTCTAAAAGTCTGTGACGCGTCGTGACAACCTCTGTCTTAGGTAAATTTTCCCTCTGACCGAATTTTCCCCAAAACGAATTTAAGCAAAGTTTTGCTACCGACCTAAGCCCCGGATTCACTTCGATACAGTCGCGCTCTAGTTGTACGGCCTCGGCCTCGCGAAAGCTTTCAATGTAAGCGTCCTGACTCTCCCTCGTTGTACACTCCGTCGGCCATCCACTAGCTTCCTGCTTTATCTTTAGCCAGAGATTGATATACGGACCAAAGAGCCCTCCTGTTTTCCTACTTTTACTGTATTCTTCCACCTCGTACTGCCAGATCTCGTGGACGGCTATTATCTTATAGCCCTTTTCTACAGCCTTCTGGAGCTCACACGATACCCACGTACCCTCGAAAACTCGATCCGCTTCTGCGTCATGATTACACGGATCCTGATGCATTTCCTCGCAGCATTTTCGACATAATGCAAACATAAGTCGATTATGCATACGAACGGGAAGCACCGGATGGTAAAGATTTCGCGGCGGTAGTACGGTGCATCGTACGAGCCCTTCGACGCCTCGTAAATCATTGTTTACTCCGACGAGATCTCTGCAGATATCCTCGGTGTATACTTGTGGACGACCGACGGGAAAACGACCATACTTTGAGATGTATGGGTAAAGCGAGCATACATCGATGTAGTGGATTTTTTCGCTACCACTTATCTCGTAATAACTACGAGTATTCCCCGTACGACCCCCAAAAAACGCGTCGCGAGGATTTAACGGCTTATTTAATAGCACAGGGTGACCGTCGATAGCAGCATTTATATCAGGATTCCTACTTTTTAATCTTTTATAGTCGCACTCCCACATTTCGTGGAGAGTGTACCCGAGACTCTTTATACGCTCCGAGATAGCCAGCGTGCGTGTGAAGCGATCGTTAAGAGTACAGCCGCAAAATTCTTCGTTGCGCTTGCTAACTGTAGTGTAGCATCTATCGCAACCATGGAAAAAACAGCCATGGAACTGTAGCACGTGCTCTACACCGTCGTCGGTTTGCACGTACCCATCGACGAGTGTTCCGTCGCGTAACCTGTATTCACGGCCGCGACCCGCATGAACAATCGGTTTACCGAAGTTTTGCTCTTCCCACAACAACCACTCGATCGCTATCTCGGATTGTCTATCTGCGCGACGATACCCGTTTCGCGGTAAGACGGCTATTTTATCTTCGTCCAAAAAGTTTCGACGAAAAACTTTGTTGCACGCGGATGCAATGGTGACTGCTTCGGTGAACGGACACACTCTACCTCGCTGCATGAAAATTTTCCGAAACGCTACGCACGCCTTTCGGAGAATTGCCACATCGGTTCGACAGTATGATACGATTTCCTGCTGAAAATCGAACACGTATCCTGCAGCTGTATTTTTCTCGTGCCAGTCTATCAGCACTTTTCGATCCGCCTGCGACATTGTATCGGGCGAGTAGCTAGCTAGAGGCGGTAGTGGACCCTTGTACTTTTGGTTAGCTATTGTATTAAACAGATGTGGGAACGTACCTTTAAAGATATCATCTCCTAAGCCGAAGGCTTTTGGGAGTTTGCTAAGGGGCATATGAAAATAGTTTAAACTGTCTACGAATATTAGCTTGCCGATTTTCATCTGCATGATACTCGTCCCGTTTGTAATGAGTTTCGGAGTTTTACCCAGGCGTTCGACGAGATACTCAAGAATAAATTGGGCGTCAAAGCCTTTCGCGTTATGCGCTATGCATACAATTTGATTGACGTTACGCTCTTGAAGCAAAAACTCTACAAACCCTGCGAGCGGGTTTCCTTTAAAAATTTGTTCTCCGTCTCGGCCGCACAAACATACACTCCCATACATCATCTGGCAGATCGATACATTCTGTGCAGCGCTGCTGACTGACACACAAATTTGGCTCGTGCAGGTACATGTCGTTGGTACCCTCAACGCTGCGCTCCTGCCGGGTTTCGAAATCATAGAAGATAAACAAATCCGGCAGTTTGGATGGTTTAGCAGGCTGCAGTTTGGCCATGAAACACTGATGGTTTTCAGGCCTGACTACTTTGCACGTTTTACAATAATACCGATCGCACTCGTGTACCGCACTGTCTTTCTTGTAGACTTGGCGCAGGCAGTTTGGACACGTCTGTAACATGTCGCACAAACGCGTCTGCGCGCCGTGCGAACCGATCTCTCTATGCCTTTCAAGGCAATCAACCCCGCGAAAGAATCGGCTGCAATCTACGCATCGAATTTTTTCCAGTTCCGGATTACACGGCGGACTACTCTTGCAGTGCGGACACTTCTGCGTGCATTTATGTGCTGTGACCCGACTGTAAGCGAACCCGCACGGGACGCAGAAAAAACTAAAGCCGGCTGCCTGGGCGAGTTTTAAAATGAGATCGTAATGACGGTCCTCGCTATCGTACAACAAATAAACGGTGTGTCGCACATCCGGAACACACTGCAGTACACTGTCTGTACCGTCGAAAAATGCCGGTTCACTACTGCCGAATCCATCACGATCGAAAACTATGACGGCTATTCCGTCCGAAGCTAGTACCTGTTGAAAGGCTTGCAGCTCTACGATTCCACATCCACCCTCCGGAATCTCGATGTTCGCGTACTCGAGTAAAGCTTCAGCCAAAGCGGTCTGCCTACCTGAATTTTCTTTACGCACGAGTTCCCACTGCTGGTGCAGATTGCCCTGACGCAAATGACCCCGTTCTGCATATACTTTACCGCTAACGATAGCCCTCGGTAGACAGAGATTGTCAGCGTTCGTAATATTCAATATAGATCTTTTTGAAATATCACCCCGGATTGGTTTTTTAGGTCTGCCGGACCCCACAGGCATTGAGATTATATTACTCGCGATTGTAAACGAGTCGTCTATGCAAAAACCCGCGGAGCTTTGCGCTACACTACTGATCATCTCGAAAAGATTGTCGAAATGAAACTCCCTCACGGGCCTGTACGAAATACCTACAGGACCCCGTGTAAACGCTGCGCTTCGAAATTCGATACCAATCATGTCAGTAGGCTCGCTGCCACTAACTAGAAGAGTATGAATTTCTTTCATCGCCGACTCTAACCACTCAACTACGCCCACATTTGCCGCCGGTTCGCGAATCTTAAACGTGATTGTAGACCCCATACTCTTAAATTTATTGAAGTATCGTCGCTTCTCTACGTGGTGGAAAATTCTCGACTCACCGGACAATGGAGTTGGCGCCTCTTGCAGATACTCTGAGAACGTTGGAGACTGCGGTGTCGGAGGTTGCGGTGTCGGAGGCTGCGGCGTCGGAGGCTGCGGCGTCGGAGGCTGCGGCGTCGGAGGCTGCGGCGTCGGAGGCTGCGGCGTCGGAGGCTGCGGCGTCGGAGGCTGCGGCGTCGGAGGCTGCGGCATTGGAGGCTGCGGCATTGGAGGCTGCGGCGTTGGAGGCTGCGGCGGCTGTGATGATGGGACGAAATCCTCGTCATCATCATCGCTCTCCGGAATAACCATATCCGATGGTGGTTGACTCGGCTCGTTCACCAGTCCACGCCCCACTTGCGACGAGGTTGCTCGAGTCTGCGAACCCTGGGACGCAAGAACCTGACGATGATCCTCCTCCTCGGCGTCGTCATCAATTATCGACAAGTTAATTGTCGAATTGAGGAGCTCCTCGAAATGCGTCGACACTGGTGAAAAAAAAAGAAAAACAAAAAACATTAATTATATTTATTTCCAATATGTATCTCCAGATATATAGTTATTAACAAAAATAAAATTTGTAGTAATTTTTTTTTACCATTACTGGTCGATCTCTCTAGGTGGCTGACATTGGCGGGCCCGGATGTCCCTAAACACTTTGAGTCATTCCCCCATAGCGACTCGTGTATCTCGGCGATAGTTCCAAGACTGTTGCTGCGAGACATCTCGCTAGCAACGCGTACAGCCTCCGCAGCAGCTTTTGCGTAGTCCGCGGCCTCCCGACGCGCTTTCTCTTGGGCTGCACAAATCCGTGCAGCTTCGGCAGCAATTCTTGCAGCTTCGGCCGTAATTCTCGCAGCTTCCGCATCAAGTGCGGTAGCTGCGGCAGCGGCGTTCTCGGCCTCTTCCATTAAACTTTGCGCTTCTACATTTTTACAAAAAGAGAAAACGCCAGCATTACACAAAACGAAAAAATGGCTAAACACTGACATTTTTCTTTAAACATTGGAAAAAAAGTTATTCTTACCAAATTGAGCGATCTCTTCGTTAAGAGCTGCGACATCCCTTGGCGAAACATTCCGAGAACGGTTAACCATCGCACGCACAATCTTCAAAACGTCAAGGCTCGCACTGAATTTGCCTGCGTTATATAATTTTAAAACACTCTTCACCGAGAGGTAACCCACAAGAGCCTTGAATCGCGTAATCAAGGCCTCATGACGCAGACACTTTAATGCTCTATCGCTAGAGCGTGCTAGCAAATCTTCTACGGTCAACGAGGGGTTTTCCTCCAACACCATCACCACCTCACGAACAATTCCTCGAACCGCGGCATCGACCATTTTATGTCGTTTATCGAAGAAAGTTCGCAAAAAAAATGTAACAACAGAACTTAGCACCACTAACTGAAACTGCTGACAATGTTCCGGCTCGAATGCGTACACGAAATAATGTACATTTCTGGAAAACTCGCAAACTTATAGTTTTCCTCCCCACTCATCTGCAATGACCCGAGAACTGTCACTTGCTAGTTAAAAACTATCCTTTTCTAATTTTTCTGGCATTCCGAAACACTAGGTAGAAAAAAAACCATCGGACTACGTACTATAAAAATTGTACTCGAAAGGTGCGGGGCAGAGAGTATCCCTGCTTAAGTATTTTATTGCACCTACGCGGCGTCTTAACCGGCGCGCAACCCTTCAGTGTTGTAAAGGCGAGAGTGTCTCATTGTACCCTGTGTCCGACGTTTTACATTATTTTCATTTAATTCTCGCACCGGTGGAAATTTTTTTTTCTCTTCTCGCAGCGCTTGACCATCGACTGTCGCGAATAGCTGTAAATTTTCATTTAATTCTCGCACCGGTGAAAGTTTTTTTTTCTTGTCTCTCAGCGCTTGACCATCGACTGTCGCGAATAGCTGTAAATGTTCAGTTTTTTCTTTATTATTTCCACAAACGTTTGTGTATTAACACGCCTGTATTGGAATGCACCAATCTTGGGAAGAGTTATGTCTCTTCGGAAAACGCTAGCCAAAGAGTGATTCGGCGCGGGTGGTCTACACAGCCTCCAAGGCCCAATGCAACGCGCGCACCCCCACCTGAGACAACAGCATCCTTGAGGCGTGTCTTTACCCCTTCTCCCGCAAAATTGCATCACTTTCTCCGGCTCTAACCCTCGAGCGGGCCTTCACCCCCGAATCATTACGTCTCAACGACTTGGACAGTGCAGTCTCTCTCTGAAATACCCTCCAAACATAGTGAGAAAAAATGGAAAATTTTATCGACGTTGTGAAGGAAGCCCAGAAAAAATTATTAGCGTCGGGAATACTTTCTCCGTCTTCCGCTGTAAATACTACAACGAAGTCCGAGTCGAAACGAGTTCGCGGAGATTACAATACGCTTGACCCTATAGTTGGCTGGCAACCCTTGAGTAAGGCAATGTTATTATCCACAACATACAGCCTGAATACCTCGGATAGTAAAATGGTCACGGTGGGACTTGAGCTAGTAAACGGACACGACTTCGAGGTGGCAATAAAATTCTCCGGCCGTCACGCGGCAGGGATTTCCCTCAACGTCGTCGAGTGGCATCACCTCTGCGAGTGGATGACAATTATCACCCCGTGGTTCAATGCAGAAAAAGGCTCTGCCAGCGATCGAACTCCGAATATGAACCCGCTTGGCCGCCAGAAAATAAGTTTTACGACGGCTTACAACGAAAAAGCTATTTTGTTGGAAATAAAAGACTCACCGAAGAAAAACTTTGGTGCCGAAGAAACACCGTATCAGAGGAACAAAAGACCCAAGAATACGTACCCCGTTGGTATTCTCTTCCAAAAAACAACGTACGAGGGACTCGTGATGCTGAGTAAATGCATATATCATAGAATTCGTTTACTTAAAGACGAACTCGAGCTTGTGCGAGATATCAGAGATATTATCATTGAGGAAATTAGTTTTGAGAGTACGGTACAGGAGTGGCATAATGCTACAAGAGAAAAAGTCTCGTCAATCGCGTTCAAATATATGATGGATGAACGCATAACTCTAGCCCTGAAAAACCGACGAGAAGATAAAGAGACGAGTGACAAACGGCAGTTGATCGCCAAAGAAGTATTATGCATTCATCGTGAATACATTTTCCGTGCAGTGGTGGCTCGTATAAAAGAACTACCTTAGAGAACAATTACCGAAGATTCACATATGCATAAAAATATACGCACAAAGAAAAATGTATATGTAGATATAAGAATGAAAATTTGTATACATTAAAACTGTACAACTAGATATAACAATAAAAATGAAAATTTTATAAAAATATATAACTAAACTATTTTTACTTACCTTCCCACCTTCCTTTAATATATTTTCTGAATAAGATGAAAAAAAAATAAAAATAAAAACATTTTTCCGTACGGGAATCGAACTCGCACTTTCAAGGAAAACGTCGCTTGAATTCAACGCCTTAGACCGCTCGGCCAAGCTAGCTTACGCAAAGCATCGAGCTACCCTCGGGAGAAACCCTACGCGCATGAGAAAGAGAGAGAGAGAGGGGTACGCTGGGCCCGACGCTAGCCAGCTCTTGGAAAATCCAAGATGGCGCGACTCGACGATACACCGTCACCAGCTGTCCCGCACGCTCCACGCAGCTCTTCCCCCAACACCGCCGCTTCACTTTCACTCTCACTCCCTCTCCACCACACTTTCTCTCTCTCTCTCTCCCACCCGACAACACAACAGCTCCGCTAGCGGCTCACCCTGACCACCCTCTACCACCCTACCGAGATGCGGGGGAGGGGGGAGGGGGAGATAACCACCCTCGCGCCGAACAGCCGGGCCTGGCGGCCCGGCAGCACCCCCACCACCGGCGGCCATCTTGGCCTATAGGTACTGACGAAAACTGACCCCCACCACTGCCCGCCCGACGGCAGCCATCTTGGCCTATAGGTACTGCTGTCTACTTCTGAATTTGATTTTGATCAGTATTGACTCGCGCCGTGACTGGTGTTATCAGTTTCAATTTATTCCGGATCGATCGATGGAGTTCCAGGAATACTATGTTCGCTCTGAATCTGATTTTTATCAGTATCAGCTCGGGTCGTGACTGGTATTATCAAATTCAATTTGTTCCGGATCGATCTATGGAGTTCCAGGAATATTGTGCTCGCTCTGAATTTGATTTTGATCAGTATTGACTCGCGCCATGACTGGTGTTATCAGTTTCAATTTATTCCGGATCGAACTATGGTGTTCCAGGAATACTAAAGTCGCTCTGAATCTGGCTTTTATCAGTCCCGACTTGGGTCGTGACTGGTATTGTCAGGTTCAGTTACTTACGTCTATTAACTTAACTAGTAATAAGCGACAATAGGTTTGGGTATTTGTAAGGTATTGACTTGATTATGGGGACTTGTGAATGTGAACCAATCCCCAATATTTATATATGGATGTTGTTCCCGTGGCTGTCGCCGTTGGTTACTTACTTATTTGACGATCTTACTCGAGAGGGATCGGTTTGTTGGGTTTCGTCGATAAATGAAAGTTAATTTTATTAGTCGGAGAACCTTTTCGGTTTTAAATTCGATTTGCGATAAATAGTTTACACTGAAGTTACAATTTTATCGTTATCGGTAAATGATTATTATTAATATTTATTAATTCGCGATGTTACCCGCGATCGATATTTTATATCAGCCCCTAAGTCGCCGCCTGGTCTCAGCCAGGTATCAACCGCGTTATTAATCGAGGAATTAATTACAGAGTTCCGATCGCTAAGATTCGGTAAATGTTTGTTTTATTGACAGATTATTTATGATACGAAATATTAGCGAGGATATCTTCTATCGGTCAAAGTATACCGCCTGGTCGCAGCCAGGCATCAATCGCGTTATTTATTCGTGATAGGAAATTGTAAAACTCTAAGTTCGAATTGACAATTAATACAATTATATATAATATACCGGGATCGCGTGAGTCTCCTCGAGAGATCTCTAAGTGTCGACCGCCGGAGATGAGAGTCGTAGAAGAACTGAAGATCCATAGTGGCCGCTCTGCCTGCGAGGCTCCCGAGTCCGCGGTTGGTGGCGGGGGAGGCCCACGCGCTCCGCTGCACTGGCCAATGGTGCGCTGCCTACAGCGTACCGCTCTGTGGTGGGGCAGTTCCTCGCGGCAGCGGGATGACCGATCGTGGGGACAGTCGCTTGTGGTCCCGTTGTAGCCGTGCTGCCCCTTAGGTGGGGGCTGTCGTAATCTCGCGGCAGCGCCGATGGTGGTGGGGCAGCCTCTCGCTCTCCCGCCCGTAGCCGTGATGTCCCTTAGGTGGGGGCTGCCGTTGTCTCGCGGCAGTGCTCCGTCCGTTGAGTGGGGGCACTCTTTGTCCCACGGTCGCGCAACGGTTGATGGTGGGGACAGGCCGCGCGTGGAGCCATATGCTGACGCAGCATCCCACGGGCCTGATTCTCAGAGGGCCTTATCGGCGGAGCTTCGCGGAGCTCGCTATCGGGACTGCGTCCGGTCCCACGCTCGGCCTGCCATCCGATATTTATTCAATGGCCCTATATTATTATTAATTAGTTATGTACGCTAAATAATAATTAACAGCGCAATATTCTTTGTTTAACGGGCAATATTATATATATGGCGACTATATGCTATATGTTATGTATATATGCTATGTATTAAGCCTAATACACTTATTACACTTATGTAAATTGTTTTACAATGATAATAACAATAATTGTTATTTATTAACTATGGGAATGTTTAATCGTTATGTATGCGCCCATAAATATCGGGGTGTCCCCCCATACTCATGGTGTCTCGCGATTTTACGTATTATAAATTAACAATTTATCATTGTCATGTAACGGCCCTGCATTGCATATAAGAGGACGATTCGAATGAGAGAAGCATATAGGTGACATTAGCGCAGTGGTTAGCGCTCTTACTCAGTAACCGATTAATCCGGGTTCGAATCCCGGTGATCACCATATGTTTTCTCTCTTCGATACTTCGCCCGTCCATCTGCAATACTAATATCTACAAGTCCCCAAACTCTCCGCTCGATCATTACATGGTGTCAGAAGTTATCGAACCAAAAAACAACACGTCCACACAACGCATCTGAAGCAACCACGGTACGACTCTTAGGTAAGGCGGCATGAGACACAGTCCTAGAAGACCGCATATACAGGACGGCACGCAAAGCGATAAGACCGACGACGAGAGCAAGGGCCTGGCACTGAAGAGCTGCGACGAGGGATTCAACGGGCGAGGGAAGAGCTCCGACGAGGGACATAGGCACCGGTACCATGGCTGTATTAGTTAATACGTAATGTGAGATCCGCAACTCTACACAGTCGACGAGGACGTCGATTTCAGTAAGAGGGGGTGTGTAACGGCCCTGCATTGCATATAAGAGGACGATTCGAATGAGAGAAGCATATAGGTGACATTAGCGCAGTGGTTAGCGCTCTTACTCAGTAACCGATTAATCCGGGTTCGAATCCCGGTGATCACCATATGTTTTCTCTCTTCGATACTTCGCCCGTCCATCTGCAATACTAATATCTACAAGTCCCCAAACTCTCCGCTTGATCATTACAGTCAATTATTTTATAATGTTTTGTAAATAAAATTATAATTATTTAGCATTTTACCGCTTGTGAATATCGTATTCTGATCGAAATTCACGGCATTGCGGATTTGTGTTTAATTAAAATTAATAATTAGTTATTATTAATTACTTTATAATATTTGAAAATATAATTTATAACTATTCAGTAATTTAGCGCTTGTAAATATCGTATTCCTATCGATATTTACGGCTTTGCGCGTTTTATAAAAGTAAAATTTAACAATTAATTATTGTTAATTATTTTGAATATTTGTGAATAAAATTTATAATTATTTAGTATTTTAGCGCTCGTGAATATCGTATTCCCATCGATATTCACGGCTTTGCGCGCTTTATTAACATTAGAATTTAACAATTAATTATTGTTAATTATTTTGAATATTTGTAAATTATAATTTGAATTATTTATTATTTATGCACCATCGAATGTCGTTTCTGCAACGACATTCCGATGTTGTGCGTGTTTTATAAAATATTAATTTGTTGTTAACAATTATTATTGGCTGTTAACAAAAAATGATATTTGTTTACTATTATGTATCGCCCGCGACTTATGGCGTTATTTGGATTATTGTAATATGTGGAACAATGGATAAATACGCAGTATAATGCATGTATGGAAATACCGAAAGACGGTAGGTACGTTTTTATATAAAACTCAAATATCTCGGAAACGGCTGGTCCTAAGGCTATATCGACCACCAGCCCCTCTAAGTTCTAAATGATATGCTTGACCTATTAGTCTAACTAGATCCTGGTTAACTTTAATATTTTGAATGTTATGGCTCGACAAAGTGTCGGAATCCTGAAACTCGCAAATATGTGGCAATGTATGCCGTTTTTATAAGGTAATATACGTTGGTTAGAATATTAATATTTCTTTGTATATTATTTAAATATTGAAAACCAGGTTTTAAATTATTGTTGTAAAAAAAAAATTTGTTGATGGTTTAACCTGAGTGTGATGAGACCCAGGACGTAACACGGCTCGTATTATAAGATCAAAAACTCTTCATTCTATGCAAATACGCTAGAGTCATGCGTTTCCAGCCGCCAAACAAGCCCCACACGAATGCAAAGTCGCTTGATAACGAAATCGAACATTCGAGTTTTGCGCTCGCTGAAGAAGTTCGAGCTCGTAATCTAAGATCAAAAACGCTTCATTCTATGCAAATTCGCAAGATTAATGCGTTTCCAGCCGCCAAACAAGCCCCAAACGAATGCAAACTCGCTTTATACCGAAGTCGAACGATTGAGTCTTGCGCTCGCTGTAGAAGTTCCGGCTCGTATTATAAGATCAAAAACACTTCATTCTATGCAAATACGCAAGATTCATGCGTTTCCAGCCGCGAAACAAGCCCCAAACGAATGCAAAGTTGCTTTGTAACGAAACCGACCGATTGAGTTTTGCGCTCGCAGCAAGCGTTCCAGCTCGTATTATAAGATCAAAAACACTTCATTCTATGCAAATACGCAAGATTCATGCGTTTCCAGCCGCCAAACAAGCCACAAACGAATGCAAAGTCGCTTTATAACGAAATCGAACGATTGAGTCTTGCGCTCGGTGTAGGAGTTCCAGCTCGTATTATAAGATCAAAAACAATTCATTCTATGCAAATTCGCAAGATGCATGCGTTTCCAGCCGCCAAACAAGCCCCAAACGACTGCAAAGTCGCTTTATAACGAAATCGAACATTCGAGTTTTGCGCTCGCACCAGGCGTTCCAGCTCGTATTATAAGATCAAAAATACTGCATTCTATGCTAATACGCAAGATTCATACGTTTCCAGCCGCCAAACAAGCCCCAAACGAATGCAAAGTCGCTTGATAACGAAATCGAACATTCGAGTTTTGCGCTCGCTGAAGGAGTTCGAGCTCGTAATCTAAGATCAAAAACCCTTCATTCTATGCAAATTCGCAAGATTCATGCGTTTCCAGCCGCTAAACAAGCCCCAAACGAATGCAAAGTTGCTTTGTAACGAAACCGAACGATTGAGTTTTGCGCTGGCAGCAAGCGTTCCAGCTCGTCTTATATGATCAAAAATACTTCATTCTATGCTAATACGCAAGATTCATGCGTTTCCAGCAGCCAAACAAGCCCCAAACGAATGCAAAGTCGCTTGATAACGAAATCGAACATTCGAGTTTTGCGCTCGCTGAAGGAGTTCGAGCTCGTAATCTAAAAATCACAAACACTTCATTCTATGCAAATTCGCAAGATTCATGCGTTTCGAGCCGCCAAACAAGCCCCAAACGAATGCAAAGTCGCTTTGTAATGAAATCGAACGATTGAGTCTTGCGCTCGCTGTAGGAGTTCCGGCTCGTATTATAAGATCAAAAACTCTTCATTCTATGCAAATACGCTAGAGTCATGCGTTTCCAGCCGCCAAACAAGCCCCAAACGACTGCAAAGTCGCTTTATAACGAAATCGAACATTCGAGTTTTGCGCTCGCTGAAGGAGTTCGAGCTCGTAATCTAAGATCAAAAACCCTTCATTCTATGCAAATTCGCAAGATTCATGCGTTTCCAGCCGCCAAACAAGCCCCAAACGAATGCAAAGTCGCTTTATACCGAAATCGAACGTTTGAGTCTTGCGCTCGCTGTAGAAGTTCCAGCTCGTATTATAAGAGCAAAAACACTTCATTCTATGTAAATACGCAAGATTCATGCGTTTCCAGCCGCGAAACAAGCCCCAAACGAATGCAAAGTTGCTTTGTAACGAAACCGACCGATTGAGTTTTGCGCTCGCAGCAAGCGTTCCAGCTCGTATTATAAGATCAAAAACACTTCATTCTATGCAAATACGCAAGATTCATGCGTTTCCAGCCGCCAAACAAGCCACAAACGAATGCAAAGTCGCTTTATAACGAAATCGAACGATTGAGTCTTGCGCTCGGTGTAGGAGTTCCAGCTCGTATTATAAGATCAAAAACAATTCATTCTATGCAAATTCGCAAGATGCATGCGTTTCCAGCCGCCAAACAAGCTCCAAACGACTGCAAAGTCGCTTCATAACGAAATCGAACATTCGAGTTTTGCGCTCGCACCAGGCGTTCCAGCTCGTATTATAAGATCAAAAATACTGCATTCTATGCTAATACGCAAGATTCATGCGTTTCCAGCCGCCAAACAAGCCCCAAACGAATGCAATGTCGCTTGATAACGAAATCGAACATTCGAGTTTTGCGCTCGCTGAAGGAGTTCGAGCTCGTAATCTAAAAATCACAAACACTTCATTCTATGCAAATTCGCAAGATTCATGCGTTTCGAGCCGCCAAACAAGCCCCAAACGAATGCAAAGTCGCTTTGTAATGAAATCGAACGATTGAGTCTTGCGCTCGCTGTAGGAGTTCCGGCTCGTATTATAAGATCAAAAACTCTTCATTATATGCAAATACGCTAGAGTCATGCGTTTCGAGCCGACAAACAAGCCCCAACGGAATGCAAAGTTGCTTTGTAACGAAACCGAACGATTGAGTTTTGCGCTCGCTGTAGGAGTTCCAGCTCGTATTATAAGATCAAAAACACTTCATTCTATGCAAATACGCAAGAGTCATGCGTTTCCAGCCGCCAAACAAGCCCCACACGAATGCAAAGTCGCTTGATAACGAAATCGAACATTCGAGTTTTGCGCTCGCTGAAGAAGTTCGAGCTCGTAATCTAAGATCAAAAACGCTTCATTCTATGCAAATTCGCAAGATTAATGCGTTTCCAGCCGCCAAACAAGCCCCAAACGAATGCAAACTCGCTTTATACCGAAGTCGAACGATTGGGTCTTGCGCTCGCTGTAGAAGTTCCGGCTCGTATTATAAGATCAAAAACACTTCATTCTATGCAAATACGCAAGATTCATGCGTTTCCAGCCGCCAAACAAGCCCCAAACGACTGCAAAGTCGCTTTATAACGAAATCGAACATTCGAGTTTTGCGCTCGCACCAGGCGTTCCAGCTCGTATTATAAGATCAAAAATACTGCATTCTATGCTAATACGCAAGATTTATGCGTTCCCAGCCGCCAAACAAGCCCCACACGAATGCAAAGTCGCTTGATAACGAAATCGAACATTCGAGTTTTGCGCTCGCACCAGGCGTTCCAGCTCGTATTATAAGATCAAAAATACTGCATTCTATGCTAATACGCAAGATTCATGCGTTTCCAGCCGCGAAACAAGCCCCAAACGAATGCAAAGTTGCTTTGTAACGAAACCGACCGATTGAGTTTTGCGCTCGCAGCAAGCGTTCCAGCTCGTATTATAAGATCAAAAACACTTCATTCTATGCAAATACGCAAGATTCATGCGTTTCCAGCCGCCAAACAAGCCCCAAACGAATGCAAAGTCGCTTTATAACGAAATCGAACGATTGAGTCTTGCGCTCGGTGTAGGAGTTCCAGCTCGTATTATAAGATCAAAAACAATTCATTCTATGCAAATTCGCAAGATGCATGCGTTTCCAGCCGCCAAACAAGCCCTAAACGAATGCAAAGTCGCTTTATACCGAAATCGAACCTTTGAGTCTTGCGCTCGCTGTAGAAGTTCCGGCTCGTATTAAAAGATCAAAAACACTTAATTCTATGCAAATACGCAAGATTCATGCGTTTCCAGCCGCTAAACAAGCCCCAAACGAATGCAAAGTCGCTTTATAACAAAATCGAACGATTGAGTCTTGCGCTCGCTGTAGGAGTTCCAGCTCGTATTATAAGATCAAAAACACTTCATTCTATGCAAATACGCAAGAGTCATGCGTTTCCAGCCGCCAAGCAAGCCCCACACGAATGCAAAGTCGCTTGATAACGAAATCGAACATTCGAGTTTTGCGCTCGCTGAAGAAGTTCGAGCTCGTAATCTAAGATCAAAAACGCTTCATTCTATGAAAATTCGCAAGATTAATGCGTTTCCAGCAGCCAAACAAGCCCCAAACGACTGCAAAGTCGCTTTATAACGAAATCGAACATTCGAGTTTTGCGCTCGCAACAGGCGTTCCAGCTCGTATTATAAGATCAAAAATACTGCATTCTATGCAAATTCGCAAGATTCATGCGTTTCGAGCCGCCAAACAAGCCCCAAACGAATGCAAAGTCGCTTTGTAATGAAATCGAACGATTGAGTCTTGCGCTCGCTGTAGGAGTTCCGGCTCGTATTATAAGATCAAAAACTCTTCATTCTATGCAAATACGCTAGAGTCATGCGTTTCGAGCCGACAAACAAGCCCCAAACGAATGCAAAGTTGCTTTGTAACGAAACCGAACGATTGAGTTTTGCGCTCGCAACAAGCGTTCCAGCTCGTATTATAAGATCGAAAACACATCTTTCTATGCAAATACGCAAGATTCATGCGTTTCGAGCCGCCAAACAAGCGACAAACGAATCCAAAGTCGCTTTATAACAAAATCGAACGATTGAGTCTTGCGCTCACTGAAGGAGATCCAGCTCGTATTATAAGATCAAAAACACTTCATTCTATGCAAATACGCAAGAGTCATGCGTTTCCAGCCGCCAAACAAGCCCCACACGAATGCAAAGTCGCTTGATAACGAAATCGAACATTCGAGTTTTGCGCTCGCTGAAGAAGTTCGAGCTCGTAATCTAAGATCAAAAACGCTTCATTCTATGCAAATTCGCAAGATTAATGCGTTTCCAGCCGCCAAACAAGCCCCAAACGAATGCAAACTCGCTTTATACCGAAGTCGAACGATTGAGTCTTGCGCTCGCTGTAGAAGTTCCGGCTCGTATTATAAGATCAAAAACACTTCATTCTATGCAAATACGCAAGATTCATGCGTTTCCAGCCGCGAAACAAGCCCCAAACGAATGCAAAGTTGCTTTATACCGAAACCGAACGATTGAGTTTTGCGCTCGCAGCAAGCGTTCCAGCTCGTATTATAAGATCGAAAACACATCTTTCTATGCAAATACGCAAGATTCATGCGTTTCGAGCCGCCAAACAAGCGACAAACGAATGCAAAGTCGCTTTATAACAAAATCGAACGATTGAGTCTTGCGCTCGCTGTAGGAGTTCCAGCTCGTATTATAAGATCAAAAACACTTCATTCTATGCAAATACGCAAGAGTCATGCGTTTCCAGCCGCCAAACAAGCCCCACACGAATGCAAAGTCGCTTGATAACGAAATCGAACATTCGAATTTTGCGCTCGCTGAAGAAGTTCGAGCTCGTAATCTAAGATCAAAAACGCTTCATTCTATGCAAATTCGCAAGATTAATGCGTTTCCAGCCGCCAAACACGCCCCAAACGAATGCAAACTCGCTTTATACCGAAGTCGAACGATTGAGTCTTGCGCTCGCTGTAGAAGTTCCGGCTCGTATTATAAGATCAAAAACACTTCATTCTATGCAAATACGCAAGATTCATGCGTTTCCAGCCGCCAAACAAGCCCCAAACGAATCCAAAGTCGCTTTATAACAAAATCGAACGATTGAGTCTTGCGCTCGCTGTAGGAGTTCCAGCTCGTATTATAAGATCAAAAACACTTCATTCTATGCAAATACGCAAGAGTCATGCGTTTCCAGCCGCCAAACAAGCCCCACACGACTGCAAAGTCGCTTGATAACGAAATCGAACATTCCAGTTTTGCGCTCGCTGAAGAAGTTCGAGCTCGTAATCTAAGATCAAGAACGCTTCATTCGATGCAAATTCGCAAGATTAATGCGTTTCCAGCCGCCAAACAAGCCCCAAACGAATGCAAACTCGCTTTATACCGAAGTCGAACGATTGAGTCTTGCGCTCGCTGTAGGAGTTCCAGCTCGTATTATAAGATCAAAAACACTTCATTCTATGCAAATACGCTAGAGTCATGCGTTTCGAGCCGACAAACAAGCCCCAAACGAATGCAAAGTTGCTTTGTAACGAAACCGAACGATTGAGTTTTGCGCTCGCAGCAAGCGATCCAGCTCGTATTATAAGATCGAAAACACATCTTTCTATGCAAATACGCAAGATTCATGCGTTTCCAGCCGCCAAACAAGCCCCAAACGAATCCAAAGTCGCTTTATAACAAAATCGAACGATTGAGTCTTGCGCTCGCTGTAGGAGTTCCGGCTCGTATTATAAGGTCAAAAATACTGCATTCTATGCTAATACGCAAGATTCATGCGTTTCCAGCCGCCAAACAAGCCCCAAACGAATGCAAAGTCGCTTGATAACGAAATCGAACATTCGAGTTTTGCGCTCGCTGAAGGAGTTCGAGCTCGTAATCTAAGATCAAAAACCCTTCATTCTATGCAAATTCGCAAGATTCATGCGTTTCCAGCCGCCAAACAAGCCCCAAAAGAATGCAAAGTCGCTTTATACCGAAACCGAACGATTGAGTTTTGCGCTCGCAGCAAGCGTTCCAGCTCGTATTATAAGATCGAAAACACATCTTTCTATACAAATACGCAAGATTCATGCGTTTCGAGCCGCCAAACAAGCGACAAACGAATGCAAAGTCGCTTTATAACAAAATCGAACGATTGAGTCTTGCGCTCGCTGTAGGAGTTCCAGCTCGTATTATAAGATTAAAAACACTTCATTCTATGCAAATACGCAAGAGTCATGCGTTTCCAGCCGCCAAACAAGCCCCACACGAATGCAAAGTCGCTTGATAACGAAATCGAACATTCGAGTTTTGCGCTCGCTGAAGAAGTTCGAGCTCGTAATCTAAGATCAAAAACGCTTCATTCTATGCAAATTCTCAAGATTAATGCGTTTCCAGCCGCCAAACAAGCCCCAAACGAATGCAAACTCGCTTTATACCGAAGTCGAACGATTGAGTCTTGCGCTCGCTGTAGAAGTTCCGGCTCGTATTATAAGATCAAAAACACTTCATTCTATGCAAATACGCAAGATTCATGCGTTTCCAGCTCCGAAACAAGCCCCAAACGAATGCAAAGTTGCTTTGTAACGAAACCGACCGATTGAGTTTAGCGCTCGCAGCAAGCGTTCCAGCTCGTATTATAAGATCAAAAACACTTCATTCTATGCAAATACGCAAGATTCATGCGTTTCCAGCCGCCAAACAAGCCCCAAACGAATGCAAAGTCGCTTTATAACGAAATCGAACGATTGAGTCTTGCGCTCGGTGTAGGAGTTCCAGCTCGTATTATAAGATCAAAAACAATTCATTCTATGCAAATTCGCAAGATGCATGCGTTTCCAGCCGCCAAACAAGCCCCAAACGACTGCAAAGTCGCTTTATAACGAAATCGAACGATTGAGTCTTGCGCTCGCTGTAGGAGTTCCAGCTCGTATTATAAGATCAAAAATACTGCATTCTATGCAAATACGCAAGAGTCATGCGTTTCCAGCCGCCAAACAAGCCCCACACGAATGCAAAGTCGCTTGATAACGAAATCGAACATTCGAGTTTTGCGCTCGCTGAAGAAGTTCGAGCTCGTAATCTAAGATCAAGAACGCTTCATTCGATGCAAATTCGCAAGATTAATGCGTTTCCAGCCGCCAAACAAGCCCCAAACGAATGCAAACTCGCTTTATACCGAAGTCAAACGATTTAGTCTTGCGCTCGCTGTAGAAGTTCCGGCTCGTATTATAAGATCAAAAACACTTCATTCTATGCAAATACGCAAGATTCATGCGTTTCCAGCCGCGAAACAAGCCCCAAACGAATGCAAAGTCGCTTTATAACGAAATCGAACGATTGAGTCTTGCGCTCGGTGTAGGAGTTCCAGCTCGTATTATAAGATCAAAAACAATTCATTCTATGCAAATTCGCAAGATGCATGCGTTTCCAGCCGTCAAACAAGCCCCAAACGACTGCAAAGTCGCTTTATAACGAAATCGAACATTCGAGTTTTGCGCTCGCAACAGGCGTTCCAGCTCGTATTATAAGATCAAAAATACTGCATTCTATGCTAATACGCAAGATTCATGCGTTTCCAGCCGCCAAACAAGCCCCAAACGAATGCAAAGTCGCTTGATAACGAAATCGAACATTCGAGTTTTGCGCTCGCTGAAGGAGTTCGAGCTCGTAATCTATGATCAAAAACCCTTCATTCTATGCAAATTCGCAAGATTCATGCGTTTCCAGCCGCCAAACAAGCCCCAAACGAATGCAAAGTCGCTTTATACCGAAATCGAACGTTTGAGTCTTGCGCTCGCTGTAGAAGTTCCGGCTCGTATTAAAAGATCAAAAACACTTAATTCTATGCAAATACGCAAGATTCATGCGTTTCCAGCGGCTAAACAAGCCCCAAACGAATGCAAAGTTGCTTTGTAACGAAACCGAACGATTGAGTTTTGCGCTGGCAGCAAGCGTTCCAGCTCGTCTTATAAGATCAAAAAGACTTCATTCTATGCTAATACGCAAGATTCATGCGTTTCCAGCCGCCAAGCAAACCCCAAACGAATGCAAAGTCGCTTGATAACGAAATCGAACGATTGAGTCTTGCGCTCGCTGTAGAACTTCCGGCTCGTATTATAAGATCAAAAATACTGCATTCTATGCTAATACGCAAGATTCATGCGTTTCCAGCCGCCAAACAAGCCCCAAACGAATGCAAAGTCGCTTGATAACGAAATCGAACATTCGAGTTTTGCGCTCGCTGAAGGAGTTCGAGCTCGTAATCTATGATCAAAAACCCTTCATTCTATGCAAATTCGCAAGATTCATGCGTTTCCAGCCGCCAAACAAGCCCCAAACGAATGCAAAGTCGCTTTATACCGAAATCGAACGTTTGAGTCTTGCGCTCGCTGTAGAAGTTCCGGCTCGTATTAAAAGATCAAAAACACTTAATTCTATGCAAATACGCAAGATTCATGCGTTTCCAGCGGCTAAACAAGCCCCAAACGAATGCAAAGTTGCTTTGTAACGAAACCGAACGATTGAGTTTTGCGCTGGCAGCAAGCGTTCCAGCTCGTCTTATAAGATCAAAAAGACTTCATTCTATGCTAATACGCAAGATTCATGCGTTTCCAGCCGCCAAGCAAACCCCAAACGAATGCAAAGTCGCTTGATAACGAAATCGAACGATTGAGTCTTGCGCTCGCTGTAGAACTTCCGGCTCGTATTATAAGATCAAAAACACTTCATTCTATGCAAATACGCAAGATTCATGCGTTTCCAGCCGCTAAACAAGCCCCAAACGAATGCAAAGTCGCTTTATAACGAAATCGAACATTCGAGTTTTGCGCTCGCAACAGGCGTTCCAGCTCGTATTATAAGATCAAAAAGACTTCATTCTATGCTAATACGCAAGATTCATGCGTTTCCAGCCGCCAAACAAGCCCCAAACAAATGCAAAGTCGCTTGATAACGAAATCGAACATTCGAGTTTTACGCTCGCTGAAGGAGTTCGAGCTCGTAATCTAAGATCAAAAACCCTTCATTCTATGCGAATTCGCAAGATTCATGCGTTTCCAGCCGCCAAACAAGCCCCAAACGAATGCAAAGTCGCTTTATACCGAAATCGAACGTTTGAGTCTTGCGCTCGCTGTAGAAGTTCCGACTCGTATTAAAAGATCAAAAACACTTAATTCTATGCAAATACGCAAGATTCATGCGTTTCCAGCCGCTAAACAACCCCCAAATGAATGCAAAGTTGCTTTGTAACGAAACCGAACGATTGAGTTTTGCGCTGGCAGCAAGCGTTCCAGCTCGTCTTATAAGATCAAAAATACTTCATTCTATGCTAATACGCAAGATTCATGCGTTTCCAGCCGCCAAACAAGCCCCAAACGAATGCAAAGTCGCTTGATAACGAAATCGAACATTCGAGTTTTGCGCTCGCTGAAGGAGTTCGAGCTCGTAATCTAAAAATCACAAACACTTCATTCTATGCAAATTCGCAAGATTCATGCGTTTCCAGCCGCCAAACAAGCCCCAAACGAATGCAAAGTCGCTTTATACCGAAACCGAACGATTGAGTTTTGCGTTCGCAGCAAGCGTTCCAGCTCGTATTATAAGATCGAAAACACATCTTTCTATGCAAATACGCAAGATTCATGCGTTTCGAGCCGCCAAACAAGCGACAAACGAATGCAAAGTCGCTTTATAACAAAATCGAACGATTGAGTCTTGCGGTCGCTGTAGGAGTTCCAGCTCGTATTATAAGATTAAAAACACTTCATTCTATGCAAATACGCAAGAGTCATGCGTTTCCAGCCGCGAAACAAGCCCCAAACGAATGCAAAGTTGCTTTGTAACGAAACCGACCGATTGGGTTTAGCGCTCGCAGCAAGCGTTCCAGCTCGTATTATAAGATCAAAAACACTTCATTCTATGCAAATACGCAAGATTCATGCGTTTCCAGCCGCCAAACAAGCCCCAAACGAATGCACAGTCGCTTTATAACGAAATCGAACGTTGAGTCTTGCGCTCGGTGTAGGAGTTCCAGCTCGTATTATAAGATCAAAAACAATTCATTCTATGCAAATTCGCAAGATGCATGCGTTTCCAGCCGCCAAACAAGCCCCAAACGACTGCAAAGTCGCTTTATAACGAAATCGAACATTCGAGTTTTGCGCTCGCAACAGGCGTTCCAGCTCGTATTATAAGATCAAAAATACTGCATTCTATGCTAATACGCAAGATTCATGCGTTTCCAGCCGCCAAACAAGCCCCAAACGACTGCAAAGTCGCTTTATAACGAAATCGAACATTCGAGTTTTGCGCTCGCAACAGGCGTTCCAGCTCGTATTATAAGATCAAAAATACTGCATTCTATGCTAATACGCAAGATTCATGCGTTTCCAGCCGCCAAACAAGCGACAAACGAATGCAAAGTCGCTTTATAACAAAATCGAACGATTGAGTCTTGCGGTCGCTGTAGGAGTTCCAGCTCGTATTATAAGATTAAAAACACTTCATTCTATGCAAATACGCAAGAGTCATGCGTTTCCAGCCGCCAAACAAGCCCCACACGAATGCAAAGTCGCTTGATAACGAAATCGAACATTCGAGTTTTGCGCTCGCTGAAGAAGTTCGAGCTCGTAATCTAAGATCAAAAACGCTTCATTCTATGCAAATTCGCAAGATTAATGCGTTTCCAGCCGCCAAACAAGCCCCAAACGAATGCAAACTCGCTTTATACCGAAGTCGAACGATTGAGTCTTGCGCTCGCTGTAGAAGTTCCGGCTCGTATTATAAGATCAAAAACACTTCATTCTATGCAAATACGCAAGATTCATGCGTTTCCAGCCGCGAAACAAGCCCCAAACAAATGCAAAGTTGCTTTGTAACGAAACCGACCGATTGGGTTTAGCGCTCGCAGCAAGCGTTCCAGCTCGTATTATAAGATCAAAAACACTTCATTCTATGCAAATACGCAAGATTCATGCGTTTCCAGCCGCCAAACAAGCCACAAACGAATGCACAGTCGCTTTATAACGAAATCGAACGTTGAGTCTTGCGCTCGGTGTAGGAGTTCCAGCTCGTATTATAAGATCAAAAACAATTCATTCTATGCAAATTCGCAAGATGCATGCGTTTCCAGCCGCCAAACAAGCCCCAAACGACTGCAAAATCGCTTTATAACGAAATCGAACATTCGAGTTTTGCGCTCGCAACAGGCGTTCCAGCTCGTATTATAAGATCAAAAATACTGCATTCTATGCTAATACGCAAGATTCATGCGTTTCCAGCCGCCAAACAAGCCCCAAACGTATGCAAAGTCGCTTGATAACGAAATCGAACATTCGAGTTTTGCGCTCGCTGAAGGAGTTCGAGCTCGTAATCTATGATCAAAAACCCTTCATTCTATGCAAATTCGCAAGATTCATGCGTTTCCAGCCGCCAAACAAGCCACAAACGAATGCACAGTCGCTTTATAACGAAATCGAACGTTGAGTCTTGCGCTCGGTGTAGGAGTTCCAGCTCGTATTATAAGATCAAAAACAATTCATTCTATGCAAATTCGCAAGATGCATGCGTTTCCAGCCGCCAAACAAGCCCCAAACGACTGCAAAATCGCTTTATAACGAAATCGAACATTCGAGTTTTGCGCTCGCAACAGGCGTTCCAGCTCGTATTATAAGATCAAAAATACTGCATTCTATGCTAATACGCAAGATTCATGCGTTTCCAGCCGCCAAACAAGCCCCAAACGTATGCAAAGTCGCTTGATAACGAAATCGAACATTCGAGTTTTGCGCTCGCTGAAGGAGTTCGAGCTCGTAATCTATGATCAAAAACACTTCATTCTATGCAAATTCGCAAGATTCATGCGTTTCCAGCCGCCAAACAAGCCCCAAACGAATGCAAAGTCGCTTTATACCGAAATCGAACGTTTGAGTCTTGCGCTCGCTGTAGAAGTTCCGGCTCGTATTAAAAGATCAAAAACACTTAATTCTATGCAAATACGCAAGATTCATGCGTTTCCAGCGGCTAAACAAGCCCCAAACGAATGCAAAGTTGCTTTGTAACGAAACCGAACGATTGAGTTTTGCGCTGGCAGCAAGCGTTCCAGCTCGTCTTATAAGATCAAAAAGACTTCATTCTATGCTAATACGCAAGATTCATGCGTTTCCAGCCGCCAAGCAAACCCCAAACGAATGCAAAGTCGCTTGATAACGAAATCGAACGATTGAGTCTTGCGCTCGCTGTAGAACTTCCGGCTCGTATTATAAGATCAAAAATACTGCATTCTATGCTAATACGCAAGATTCATGCGTTTCCAGCCGCCAAACAAGCCCCAAACGAATGCAAAGTCGCTTGATAACGAAATCGAACATTCGAGTTTTGCGCTCGCTGAAGGAGTTCGAGCTCGTAATCTATGATCAAAAACCCTTCATTCTATGCAAATTCGCAAGATTCATGCGTTTCCAGCCGCCAAACAAGCCCCAAACGAATGCAAAGTCGCTTTATACCGAAATCGAACGTTTGAGTCTTGCGCTCGCTGTAGAAGTTCCGGCTCGTATTAAAAGATCAAAAACACTGCATTCTATGCTAATACGCAAGATTCATGCGTTTCCAGCCGCTAAACAAGCCCCAAACGAATGCAAAGTTGCTTTGTAACGAAACCGAACGATTGAGTTTTGCGCTGGCAGCAAGCGTTCCAGCTCGTCTTATAAGATCAAAAAGACTTCATTCTATGCTAATACGCAAGATTCATGCGTTTCCAGCCGCCAAGCAAACCCCAAACGAATGCAAAGTCGCTTGATAACGAAATCGAACGATTGAGTCTTGCGCTCGCTGTAGAACTTCCGGCTCGTATTATAAGATCAAAAACACTTCATTCTATGCAAATACGCAAGATTCATGCGTTTCCAGCCGCTAAACAAGCCCCAAACGAATGCAAAGTCGCTTTATAACGAAATCGAACATTCGAGTTTTGCGCTCGCAACAGGCGTTCCAGCTCGTATTATAAGATCAAAAATACTGCATTCTATGCTAATACGCAAGATTCATGCGTTTCCAGCCGCCAAACAAGCCCCAAACAAATGCAAAGTCGCTTGATAACGAAATCGAACATTCGAGTTTTACGCTCGCTGAAGGAGTTCGAGCTCGTAATCTAAGATCAAAAACCCTTCATTCTATGCGAATTCGCAAGATTCATGCGTTTCCAGCCGCCAAACAAGCCACAAACGAATGCACAGTCGCTTTATAACGAAATCGAACGTTGAGTCTTGCGCTCGGTGTAGGAGTTCCAGCTCGTATTATAAGATCAAAAACAATTCATTCTATGCAAATTCGCAAGATGCATGCGTTTCCAGCCGCCAAACAAGCCCCAAACGACTGCAAAGTCGCTTTATAACGAAATCGAACATTCGAGTTTTGCGCTCGCAACAGGCGTTCCAGCTCGTATTATAAGATCAAAAATACTGCATTCTATGCTAATACGCAAGATTCATGCGTTTCCAGCCGCCAAACAAGCCCCAAACGAATGCAAAGTCGCTTGATAACGAAATCGAACATTCGAGTTTTGCGCTCGCTGAAGGAGTTCGAGCTCGTAATCTATGATCAAAAACCCTTCATTCTATGCAAATTCGCAAGATTCATGCGTTTCCAGCCGCCAAACAAGCCCCAAACGAATGCAAAGTCGCTTTATACCGAAATCGAACGTTTGAGTCTTGCGCTCGCTGTAGAAGTTCCGGCTCGTATTAAAAGATCAAAAACACTTAATTCTATGCAAATACGCAAGATTCATGCGTTTCCAGCGGCTAAACAAGCCCCAAACGAATGCAAAGTTGCTTTGTAACGAAACCGAACGATTGAGTTTTGCGCTGGCAGCAAGCGTTCCAGCTCGTCTTATAAGATCAAAAAGACTTCATTCTATGCTAATACGCAAGATTCATGCGTTTCCAGCCGCCAAGCAAACCCCAAACGAATGCAAAGTCGCTTGATAACGAAATCGAACGATTGAGTCTTGCGCTCGCTGTAGAACTTCCGGCTCGTATTATAAGATCAAAAATACTGCATTCTATGCTAATACGCAAGATTCATGCGTTTCCAGCCGCCAAACAAGCCCCAAACGAATGCAAAGTCGCTTGATAACGAAATCGAACATTCGAGTTTTGCGCTCGCTGAAGGAGTTCGAGCTCGTAATCTATGATCAAAAACCCTTCATTCTATGCAAATTCGCAAGATTCATGCGTTTCCAGCCGCCAAACATGCCCCAAACGAATGCAAAGTCGCTTTATACCGAAATCGAACGTTTGAGTCTTGCGCTCGCTGTAGAAGTTCCGGCTCGTATTAAAAGATCAAAAACACTTAATTCTATGCAAATACGCAAGATTCATGCGTTTCCAGCCGCTAAACAAGCCCCAAACGAATGCAAAGTTGCTTTGTAACGAAACCGAACGATTGAGTTTTGCGCTGGCAGCAAGCGTTCCAGCTCGTCTTATAAGATCAAAAAGACTTCATTCTATGCTAATACGCAAGATTCATGCGTTTCCAGCCGCCAAGCAAACCCCAAACGAATGCAAAGTCGCTTGATAACGAAATCGAACGATTGAGTCTTGCGCTCGCTGTAGAACTTCCGGCTCGTATTATAAGATCAAAAACACTTCATTCTATGCAAATACGCAAGATTCATGCGTTTCCAGCCGCTAAACAAGCCCCAAACGAATGCAAAGTCGCTTTATAACGAAATCGAACATTCGAGTTTTGCGCTCGCAACAGGCGTTCCAGCTCGTATTATAAGATCAA
The DNA here is from genome assembly GCA_917499995.1 of Ichneumon xanthorius. NCBI lineage: Eukaryota > Metazoa > Arthropoda > Insecta > Hymenoptera > Ichneumonidae > Ichneumon > Ichneumon xanthorius. Next base: position 821,294 of record OU824201.1, on the reverse strand, counting down.
AAATACTGCATTCTATGCTAATACGCAAGATTCATGCGTTTCCAGCCGCCAAACAAGCCCCAAACAAATGCAAAGTCGCTTGATAACGAAATCGAACATTCGAGTTTTACGCTCGCTGAAGGAGTTCGAGCTCGTAATCTAAGATCAAAAACCCTTCATTCTATGCGAATTCGCAAGATTCATGCGTTTCCAGCCGCCAAACAAGCCCCAAACGAATGCAAAGTCGCTTTATACCGAAATCGAACGTTTGAGTCTTGCGCTCGCTGTAGAAGTTCCGACTCGTATTAAAAGATCAAAAACACTTAATTCTATGCAAATACGCAAGATTCATGCGTTTCCAGCCGCTAAACAACCCCCAAATGAATGCAAAGTTGCTTTGTAACGAAACCGAACGATTGAGTTTTGCGCTGGCAGCAAGCGTTCCAGCTCGTCTTATAAGATCAAAAATACTTCATTCTATGCTAATACGCAAGATTCATGCGTTTCCAGCCGCCAAACAAGCCCCAAACGAATGCAAAGTCGCTTGATAACGAAATCGAACATTCGAGTTTTGCGCTCGCTGAAGGAGTTCGAGCTCGTAATCTAAAAATCACAAACACTTCATTCTATGCAAATTCGCAAGATTCATGCGTTTCCAGCCGCCAAACAAGCCCCAAACGAATGCAAAGTCGCTTTATACCGAAACCGAACGATTGAGTTTTGCGTTCGCAGCAAGCGTTCCAGCTCGTATTATAAGATCGAAAACACATCTTTCTATGCAAATACGCAAGATTCATGCGTTTCGAGCCGCCAAACAAGCGACAAACGAATGCAAAGTCGCTTTATAACAAAATCGAACGATTGAGTCTTGCGGTCGCTGTAGGAGTTCCAGCTCGTATTATAAGATTAAAAACACTTCATTCTATGCAAATACGCAAGAGTCATGCGTTTCCAGCCGCCAAACAAGCCCCACACGAATGCAAAGTCGCTTGATAACGAAATCGAACATTCGAGTTTTGCGCTCGCTGAAGAAGTTCGAGCTCGTAATCTAAGATCAAAAACGCTTCATTCTATGCAAATTCGCAAGATTAATGCGTTTCCAGCCGCCAAACAAGCCCCAAACGAATGCAAACTCGCTTTATACCGAAGTCGAACGATTGAGTCTTGCGCTCGCTGTAGAAGTTCCGGCTCGTATTATAAGATCAAAAACACTTCATTCTATGCAAATACGCAAGATTCATGCGTTTCCAGCCGCGAAACAAGCCCCAAACGAATGCAAAGTTGCTTTGTAACGAAACCGACCGATTGGGTTTAGCGCTCGCAGCAAGCGTTCCAGCTCGTATTATAAGATCAAAAACACTTCATTCTATGCAAATACGCAAGATTCATGCGTTTCCAGCCGCCAAACAAGCCCCAAACGAATGCACAGTCGCTTTATAACGAAATCGAACGTTGAGTCTTGCGCTCGGTGTAGGAGTTCCAGCTCGTATTATAAGATCAAAAACAATTCATTCTATGCAAATTCGCAAGATGCATGCGTTTCCAGCCGCCAAACAAGCCCCAAACGACTGCAAAGTCGCTTTATAACGAAATCGAACATTCGAGTTTTGCGCTCGCAACAGGCGTTCCAGCTCGTATTATAAGATCAAAAATACTGCATTCTATGCTAATACGCAAGATTCATGCGTTTCCAGCCGCCAAACAAGCCCCAAACGACTGCAAAGTCGCTTTATAACGAAATCGAACATTCGAGTTTTGCGCTCGCAACAGGCGTTCCAGCTCGTATTATAAGATCAAAAATACTGCATTCTATGCTAATACGCAAGATTCATGCGTTTCCAGCCGCCAAACAAGCGACAAACGAATGCAAAGTCGCTTTATAACAAAATCGAACGATTGAGTCTTGCGGTCGCTGTAGGAGTTCCAGCTCGTATTATAAGATTAAAAACACTTCATTCTATGCAAATACGCAAGAGTCATGCGTTTCCAGCCGCCAAACAAGCCCCACACGAATGCAAAGTCGCTTGATAACGAAATCGAACATTCGAGTTTTGCGCTCGCTGAAGAAGTTCGAGCTCGTAATCTAAGATCAAAAACGCTTCATTCTATGCAAATTCGCAAGATTAATGCGTTTCCAGCCGCCAAACAAGCCCCAAACGAATGCAAACTCGCTTTATACCGAAGTCGAACGATTGAGTCTTGCGCTCGCTGTAGAAGTTCCGGCTCGTATTATAAGATCAAAAACACTTCATTCTATGCAAATACGCAAGATTCATGCGTTTCCAGCCGCGAAACAAGCCCCAAACAAATGCAAAGTTGCTTTGTAACGAAACCGACCGATTGGGTTTAGCGCTCGCAGCAAGCGTTCCAGCTCGTATTATAAGATCAAAAACACTTCATTCTATGCAAATACGCAAGATTCATGCGTTTCCAGCCGCCAAACAAGCCACAAACGAATGCACAGTCGCTTTATAACGAAATCGAACGTTGAGTCTTGCGCTCGGTGTAGGAGTTCCAGCTCGTATTATAAGATCAAAAACAATTCATTCTATGCAAATTCGCAAGATGCATGCGTTTCCAGCCGCCAAACAAGCCCCAAACGACTGCAAAGTCGCTTTATAACGAAATCGAACATTCGAGTTTTGCGCTCGCAACAGGCGTTCCAGCTCGTATTATAAGATCAAAAATACTGCATTCTATGCTAATACGCAAGATTCATGTGTTTCCAGCCGCCAAACAAGCCCCAAACGAATGCAAAGTAGCTTGATAACGAAATCGAACATTCGAGTTTTGCGGTCGCTGAAGGAGTTCGAGCTCGTAATCTAAGATCAAAAACCCTTCATTCTATGCAAATTCGCAATCTTGCGAATTTGCATAGAATGAATCTTCATGCGTTTCCAGCCGCCAAACAAGCCCCAAACGAATGCAAAGTCGCTTTATACCGAAATCGAACGTTTGAGTCTTGCGCTCGCTGTAGAAGTTCCGGCTCGTATTAAAAGATCAAAAACACTTAATTCTATGCAAATACGCAAGATTCATGCGTTTCCAGCCGCCAAACAAGCCCCAAACGAATGCAAAGTCGCTTTATAACGAAATCGAACGATTGAGTCTTGCGCTCGGTGTAGGAGTTCCAGCTCGTATTATAAGATCAAAAACAATTCATTCTATGCAAATTCGCAAGATGCATGCGTTTCCAGCCGCCAAACAAGCCCCAAACGACTGCAAAGTCGCTTTATAACGAAATCGAACATTCGAGTTTTGCGCTCGCAACAGGCGTTCCAGCTCGTATTATAAGATCAAAAATACTGCATTCTATGCTAATACGCAAGATTCATGCGTTTCCAGCCGCCAAACAAGCCCCAAACGAATGCAAAGTTGCTTTGTAACGCAACCGACCCATTGAGTTTAGCGCTCGCAGCAAGCGTTCCAGCTCGTATTATAAGATTAAAAACAATTCATTCTATGCAAATACGCAAGATTCATGCGTTTCCAGCCGCCAAACAAGCCCCAAACGAATGCAAAGTCGCTTTATAACGAAATCGAACGATTGAGTCTTGCGCTCGGTGTAGGAGTTCCAGCTCGTATTATAAGATCAAAAACAATTCATTCTATGCAAATACGCAAGATGCATGCGTTTCCAGCCGCCAAACAAGCCCCAAACGACTGCAAAGTCGCTTTATAACGAAATCGAACATTCGAGTTTTGCGCTCGCAACAGGCGTTCCAGCTCGTATTATAAGATCAAAAATACTGCATTCTATGCTAATACGCAAGATTCATGCGTTTCCAGCCGCCAAACAAGCCCCAAACGAATGCAAAGTCGCTTGATAACGAAATCGAACATTCGAGTTTTGCGCTCGCTGAAGGAGTTCTAGCTCGTAATCTAAGATCAAAAACCCTTCATTCTATGCAAATTCGCAAGATTCATGCGTTTCCAGCCGCCAAACAAGCCCCAAAAGAATGCAAAGTCGCTTTATACCGAAACCGAACGATTGAGTTTTGCGCTCGCAGCAAGCGTTCCAGCTCGTATTATAAGATCGAAAACACATCTTTCTATGCAAATACGCAAGATTCATGCGTTTCCAGCCGCCAAACAAGCGACAAAGGAATGCAAAGTCGCTTTATAACAAAATCGAACGATTGAGTCTTGCGCTCGCTGTAGGAGTTCCAGCTCGTATTATAAGATTTAAAAACACTTCATTCTATGCAAATACGCAAGAGTCATGCGTTTCCAGCCGCCAAACAAGCCCCAAACGACTGCAAAGTCGCTTTATAACGAAATCGAACATTCGAGTTTTGCGCTCGCAACAGGCGTTCCAGCTCGTATTATAAGATCAAAAATAATGCATTCTATGCAAATACGTAAGATTCATGCGTTTCCAGCCGCCAAACAAGCCCCAAACGAATGCAAAGTCGCTTGATAACGAAATCGAACATTCGAGTTTTGCGCTCGCTGAAGGAGTTCTAGCTCGTAATCTAAGATCAAAAACCCTTCATTCGATGCAAATTCGGAAGATTCATGCGTTTCCAGCCGCCAAACAAGCCCCAAACGAATGCAAAGTCGCTTTATACCGAAATCGAACGTTTGAGTCTTGCGCTCGCTGTAGAAGTTCCGGCTCGTATTAAAAGATCAAAAACACTTAATTCTATGCAAATACGCAAGATTCATGCGTTTCCAGCCGCTAAACAAGCCCCAAACGAATGCAAAGTTGCTTTGTAACGAAACCGAACGATTGAGTTTTGCGCTGGCAGCAAGCGTTCCAGCTCGTATTATAAGATCAAAAATACTTCATTATATGCTAATACGCAAGATTCATGCGTTTCCAGCCGCCAAACAAGCCCCAAACGAATGCAAAGTCGCTTGATAACGAAATCGAATATTCGAGTTTTGCGCTCGCTGAAGGAGTTCGAGCTCGTAATCTAAAAATCACAAACACTTCATTCTATGCAAATTCGCAAGATTCATGCGTTTCGAGCCGCCAAACAAGCCCCAAACGTATGCAAACTCGCTTTATACCGAAGTCGAACGATTGAGTCTTGCGCTCGCTGTAGAAGTTCCGGCTCGTATTATAAGATCAAAAATACTGCATTCTATGCTAATACGCAAGATTCATGCGTTTCCAGCCGCCAAACAAGCCCCAAACGAATGCAAAGTCGCTTGATAACGAAATCGAACATTCGAGTTTTGCGCTCGCTGAAGGAGTTCGAGCTCGTAATCTAAGATCAAAAAGCCTTCATTCTATGCAAATTCGCAAGATTCATGCGTTTCCAGCCGCCAAACAAGCCCCAAAAGAATGCAAAGTCGCTTTATACCGAAACCGAACGATTGAGTTTTGCGCTCGCAGCAAGCGTTCCAGCTCGTATTATAAGATCGAAAACACATCTTTCTATGCAAATACGCAAGATTCATGCGTTTCGAGCCGCCAAACAAGCGACAAACGAATGCAAAGTCGCTTTATAAAAAAATCGAACGATTGAGTCTTGCGCTCGCTGTAGGAGTTCCAGCTCGTATTATAAGATCAAAAACGCTTCATTCTATGCAAATTCGCAAGATTAATGCGTTTCCAGCCGCCAAACAAGCGCCAAACGAATGCAAACTCGCTTTATACCGAAGTCGAACGATTGAGTCTTGCGCTCGCTGTAGAAGTTCCGGCTCGTATTATAAGATCAAAAACACTTCATTCTATGCAAATACGCAAGATTCATGCGTTTCCAGCCGCCAAACAAGCCCCAAACGACTGCAAAGTCGCTTTATAAGGAAATCGAACGATTGAGTCTTGCGCTCGCTGTAGGAGTTCCAGCTCGTATTATAAGATCAAAAACACTTCATTCTATGCAAATACGCAAGAGTCATGCGTTTCCAGCCGCCAAACAAGCGACAAACGAATGCAAAGTCGCTTTATAACAAAATCGAACGATTGAGTCTTGCGCTCGCTGTAGGCGTTCCAGCTCGTATTATAAGATCAAAAACACTTCATTCTATGCAAATACGCTAGAGTCATGCGTTTCGAGCCGACAAACAAGCCCCAAACGAATGCAAAGTTGCTTTTGTTACGTCGCGGCTTTTATTTTAACAGATTTATTCCTTTCTTTTTGCAGGAATCCGGATTTTACTACTTGAGCGACTTGTAGCTGGTTATGCGAGGATGCTCCGTGTTTAAACCGGAATGCGCCGGTTAGGGATCGGAGCAGTACTGGATGAGTGTTGTGAGTATTGTCGATACGTACCTCGATTTTTGATGTTTTTATGGCAGGTGATGAGCTTCTGGGCGTAGCGGGTTGAAGGCGCTATTTTCCAAGGATCAGCTCTGGAGAGGACGCAGGGGATGGCCTGTCCTCGTCGATCACCGTGGAAGCGTCTGAGCTGTCGTCGTCCTCGAAGACTGACTCAAGATGCGGCAGAGGATGTTGAATTCGCGTTTGCACGGGTTGACCGCCGAGAGGATAGTCGCGGATAATTAGAATTTTGTGGTTGATCAGAATGACGTCGGACACGACAGTCGGCGGATTTTTCGCAGCGATTTTGTTCTCGACAGGAATTGAATTTTTACCAACGACTTCCATTAAATTGTTCCGTTGTTCCGCGGTCAACGTAGATACTGCGGAAATTCGAGAAACCTGCGCTGTTATTCGGCGAACTCTTCCACGTGAATTCGCGTTAGCTACGACAATAGTTCGGCCTCCACGCAATTGGACTTTATATTTTATGTTTTTACGATCCATTAGATTTTATGGAATACGACTAGTTCACATTTGTTCCTTTTCATTTTTGAGGGTTAGGGAAGGATTTAATATTAACGTGTTTATGCTATGGTCCTTATCTAAAAGCTTGAATCTCATTTATATCAGAATCGATTCATGTCGACACTGATTTTTATAAGATTCAATAGTTTTTAAGCGTAAATACTTATATATTGTACTTATCTAAATCTTGCGATCTCATTTATATCGGAATCGAGCGGTGTCGAGACTGATCTTACGAGATTCAAGGAGCTTAAGCGTAAATACTTATATTGTACTTATCTAAAAGCTTGAATCTCATTTATACCGGAATCGACCGATGTCAAGACCGATTTTATAAGATTCAATGGTTTTTTAAGCTTAAATACTTATATACTGTACTTATCTAAATCTTGCGATCTAATTTATATCAGAATCGAGCGGTGTCGAGACTGATCTTACGAGATTCAAGGAGCTTAAGCGTAAATACTTATATTGTACTTATCTAAAAGCTTGAATCTTATTTATATCGGAATCGACCGATGTCGAGACCGATTTTATAAGATTCAATGGTTTTTAAGCTTAAATACTTATATACTGTCTTTATCTAACGCTTGGAAACTCATCTATATCAGAGTCGACCGATGTCGAGACTGATCTTATGAGACTTCAAGGAACTTAAGGGTAATTACTTATGTATTGTCCTTATCTAAAAAATTGGAAACTCATCTATATCAGAATCGATCGATGTCGAGACTGATTTTATGAGACTCAAGGGACTTAAGCGTAATTACTTATATATTGTCCTTATCTAATTGGTATTGGTATAGGGACAAGGAATTAATTTCTTGCGTCAACAAATGTGAAATACTCGTGGTTTGAATTAGACTGTCCAATGCTGTGGTTAGCCTTACCTTGCGTATGTTGTTAATACTTGTTGAGCAGCGGCACGGTGCCTCTGACGGGTCGCCGGTTGTCGTTTATTGTCGAGGGAGAGATTTATGGTTTTAATATGAATTGTTTTATTTATTCGGATCGATAGGATTCGAAAAGGTATTAATATTTATTATAATAGTACGAACTGTTCGCTGGATATCGGTTGAAATACGGCCTGGTCGCAGCCAGGTATAAATCGCGATTTTGAATATTTATTTGTAAAATATAAATGATGATTGTTATTTTATAACAAAGGGAATACCGAGGTTCGCGAGAGTCTCTTCGAGAGCACTCTTTCAGTCGACCGCCGGTGTCGAGAGTCGTAGAAGAACTGAAGATCCGTGGTCCTCGCTTCCGATCCGCGAGTCTCCTGGGTCCATGGTTGGTGGCGTGGGAGGCCCTCGCGGATTCGCTCCGCTGCTCTGACCAATGGTGCGTGCTGCCCTGTGGTGGGGCAGTAGCGCGCTGCGGCCACGATGTCCCTCGAGGTGGGGGGCCGCTACTCGCGGTACTCGTGGCGTCGCTTGAGTGGGGGGGGGCGCTCGCTAGCTGCAGCCGTGGTATCCCGTGAAGTGGGGGCACTCGCTCGCAGTGCCTATGCTGTTGCTTGAGTGGGGGCTGCCTACTAGCTGCACCCGTGGTATCCCGTGAAGTGGGGGCACTCGCTCGCAGTGCCTATGCTGTTGCTTGAGTGGGGGCTGCCTACTAGCTGCACCCGTGGTATCCCGTGAAGTGGGGGCACTCGCTCGCAGTGCCTATGCTGTTGCTTGAGTGGGGGCTGCCTACTCTAGCTGCACCCGTGGTATCCCGTGAAGTGGGGGCACTCGCTCGCAGTGCCTATGCTGTTGCTTGAGTGGGGGGCCACCGTTGTCTTGCGGCAGCTTTCCGTATGATGGTGGGGGCGGCCACTTGCTGTAGCCGTGCTATCCCGCGAAGTGGGGGCCGCCTTTGTCTCACGGTAGTGCGCTCATGGAGCCCTGAGCTGACGCAGCATCCCACGGGTCCGAGTCCCAACGGCAGAGAGCTTCTCGGGATCGCCTTATCGGTGGCGATTCTCGGAGCTGTTGTCGCCGTTGCGTCCGGTCTCATGGTAGCCGTGCTCATGCAGCATCCCACGGGTCCGAGTCCCAACGGCAGAGCGCTTCTCGGGACCGCCTTATCGGTGGCGATTCTCGGAGCTGTTGTCGTCGTTGCGTCCGGTCTCACGGTAGCCGTGCTGATGCAGCATCCCACGGGTCCGAGTCCCAACGGCAGAGCGCTTCTCGGGACCGCCTTATCGGCGACGATTCTCGGAGCTGTTGTCGTCGCTGCGTGCGGTCTCACGGCAGCCGTGCTGATGCAGCATCCCACGGGCTCGCTTCTTGGAGAGCCCCTTATCGGCGATGATTCTCGGAGCTGTTGTCGCCGTTGCGTTCGGTCTTGCGCTCGCTCCGCCATCCGATATATTAATTAAATTATGCCTTATTAATTAACAGTTATTTGTTAAATGTATTATATGGTTAACCCAATGTAACTTTTTATGATAGTTATTACTAGTTACCGATCTACTACATTTGTTGTTAACAAACAACAAAATAATAAAGACATTTCTCGTCAATTACATGGTTAACGTTATGCCTAAATCTATCATACAATATTTGTGTATTTTATTATAACAATATTCCGCGCCGCCGAGCATCGTCTCAACGGCGTCGCGTTTCGAATATTCAGCGAAGCCAAATATCAAGTCGGTATTCTGGTGTTACGCCCGTTTTACCAATTGCGAACAATATATTATGTGATTATTATTTTAACGTTCCTCAGATTAGTATTTATTATTAGATTTTTGGTGCTGCTGAGTATCGTCCAAATAGCGATGCTCAGTGCTGCATGTGTTATAATTAATTTGGAATATTTATTATTATATAATGAAATATTGTTATTATTATTAAGCGCTACCGAAATTCGTCGCTTTCTTGATATTTTGGTTTTGCGTTGTGTTATGGGTAATTAATGTTTTACCTATTATTAATAATGAAAATATGTTTGGATTATTTATTATATGTCGCTTTGGAATATCGTGTTTGTACCGATATTCCAGCGTTACCCGTGTTTTTGCACCATATGAGATTATTTATTAATAATTTTATTTATTGTTATTAATGTTTATTTATTATTATTTTGGGCCGTCGAGTGTCGCTTCTCTAACGACACTCTGGCGTTGCGCGTATTTAGCGTGTTTTGAAATTGTTTGTTTGTAATTTTAGTTATTGTTAATAATGTTAATTTATTATTATTTTGAGCCGTCGAGTGTCGCTTCTCTAACGACACTCCGGCGTTGCGTGAAAAGAAAGAGAACTGTTTTGAAATTATTTATTTATAACTTTATTTATTGTTAATAATGTTTATTTACTGTAAATTGATTGTTTATCGTGTTCTTAGTTTTCATGACAATTTTGATCCAGTTCGCGCTTTCCGTTCGCGCTAGGGAATTAATTTTCGATTTTTCCAAGGTCATGCATCCTTTTCGTAAACCGTTAACAGTGGCCAAAATACTCATCGGAAAATGTGTAATCGGTTGGCACCTTTATTGTTCGTGAGGGTTTTCCGCTTCTAGTAGCGTGTTCAGATTTTGTTGAAACCCCGTGGTTTTGTTTTTATTGCGACTTGAAGTTTACTCATTTTCTCGGGGTTCGCCTTGGCATCGTATGTAGCCCGCATCGGCGTTTATTACCGTTATATATCGTTTTAAGTTTTACTTGATTTATGCTTTATTATTATTTGTTTAAGGCGATTGTTGTTGATTATTATTAACAATAATATGATAATGTAGAATGATGGTATTATATTGTTTACGGCATTATGCGTAATAACTAATTGTCCCAAAAAAAAAATTTTGTGTGAGTGTCGGTTACTCTTTCTGTCCCAAATTCGACCCAGGACGTAACACTTCCCCCCTTAAGTCCGAAGCAGTGCCGAGGCTCTGCGTAGGACCAGTGTGAAGGCGTCGGAGGAGTGCTGGGTCGATTCTTGGTACCGGCGTTGGAAATCTTCCGGACTCCGTCGCCGTCAAGTTGGGGTAGCCAAGTAGTTCTACCCGTTCATCCGCTACTGAATATCTTGCGCTGTCCCTCGCCGTCAAGTTAGGGCAATCGGATGTGCTTGCCCTTTCCTCCGTAGTCGAAGATCTTGCGTTGTCCCTCGCCGTCAAGTTGGGGTAAATCCGTTCTTTGATTGGTGATTTCACCCTTTCCTCGGTGGTTGGTTCGCCTTCGACGTCGGCTGGTGTTGTGGTGCGTTTGTGACCCAACGTCAGCAACAATCCGGTTATGGAACTCCATATGGCTCCTAGCAAGTGAATGCTCCAACCGTATAACGAGTGAATTGCATATCCGTGGATGCATGTGTCAATTATTGATTTTATGATTTTTACGATTACGTAGATTGCGAAGACTCCGGCGCTGGCTGTGCCGAATTTTTCGAATCCACGCCAGAATCTTTTTGCAGCACTCTCGGCCAAGTGTTCGAGAGTGT